>JAUCMS010000008.1:471971-506225 GCA_032357445.1 Enteromius radiatus | reverse complement strand
TAGATCCTCTGACCTATTTATGCTAGCGCTATGATTAGGTTCAGCTGGATGCTAATCAGCGTAAGCCAATTTCATTGCCGTGTTTCTATACACGCAGAGTAGATTGGACATCTTGAAGCAAGATTCCTATTCGTCGGTCCCCGATGTGACATCTCCCCCTTCTCAGGGAACGATGGTTACAATACGTAACCGAGACGTTTTCTTGCTATCTGTTACATATTTTCTTTAATAAAGGAAAAGCAATGTATGAGGTGTTTGAGACAAAAGCATGAAGTCTTACTCACAGTCACCAGCAGACATTAGAAAATGCGTGCTGTATCCATCCGTGACGTCAGATCAAACAGCCAATCAAATGTTTCTTTGACAACAGACTAGAATAAGCTCTGTTAAGTACATTCAATTTAAACATTCCAATAGAACGAAAAAAATATCATGCAAATCGTACAACAAACCAAACAAATGGAGTAATTGGGCAAAACCTTTGGTATTTATGTTTATTGAATGTAAGTACTTTGAATTAATACAATTTTAGATCAAGGATTAAAATTCTAATCTCAGCATTTCTTTAAGGGCAACTGGAACCTTCCTGGCTGGTTGTATTACTGTTTGAGGGTTTTCTTTTAGCTGTATCTTGTGTTTGCCTGGTAGATAGTCTTGCATAGACTGACGGCTGAAGGTCTGGAATTTATAGCAGCTTTCTTTGGCCAAGGCCCGCCCATAAGGCCATTTGACCAACATGTCAAACAACTAATCACAGTTTGTTTCGTTCAGCGTCACGTTTCGGGGTTGTCCCCACAACAATAGATCGGCATGCAATAAGTCAGTGAGCATGGAAAATCCAGATGAGACGCTCACGGTAAACATTTGTTTGAAGCATATCTCTCCACTTTTTAACACCCACAAGTAATTCTGGAGAACCAAACATAATACTGAATCTGTCAGATGTGATGTCGGCGTCTGTTGTTTAATGTTTGCCCGCGAACGCAGCTAATGTCCCATTCTCAGTTAAAGAACTTTTAAAGAACTGCTCAGCTTCTTCTTCACTGTCGCCAGTGACTCTTTCTATAACTCAAACTTTTCTTTTAGTGAAGCAGCATCTTGCAAAATGGCCTTTTCCACCACATTTGCAACATTCTTTTCCATAAGCCGGGCATTTTTGTGGTGCATGTTTGATACCACATCGGTTACAGTCTTTGTTGTCCTTTTGACTTGGTTTATAGTGTTTTTCCTTTCCTGTTTTCTTTTTGGGCTTTCTCGTACAACATCCATTGCTGCCGCTGGCTTGCTGTCTGCGTCAAACAATTTGAGTTGTAGTTTTGCTCTCTCTGATGCTTGGCAGATGCAAATTGCTTTCTCCAAAGTCAACTCCGTCTCTCCAAGTAACTCTCTTCTCACTTTTTTATCCAGGATACCAACAACTATCTGATCTCTGATCATCGAATCTGACAAACTCTCAAAGCTGCACGACGTAAAGCTTTTCAGACGTAAATCTGTCATGTATTGTTTAATAGTCTCTCCTTCGTTCTGCATGTGACTACGAAAAACATAATGTTCATAAGTTTCGTTCTTCTCTGGCGTGCAATAGTCCTCAAACTTTGCCATAACGACATTGTACTTATCTTGCTCTTCCTCAGAGAACTGGAACATGTTGTAGACATTTATCGCAGATTGGCCCACCACCGTGAGAAGCAGCACAATCTTCCACCGGTCATTATCTCTCTCCAGCCCTGTTGCTAGCAGGTACAACTCGAAGCTCTGTTGGAAGGATTTCCAGTTTTCATGAACATTTCCATTTAGATTCAGTTCGTTAGGCTGTCTTATACGGTTTACCCTAATTTTGTAGCGTTTTATCTTTTTATCCTGGTACCATGTTTCGTTTGTCTGTTGTACAGAGCACTGACACAAGCACAAGCACACCTCTATGCGTTAAGCAAAACTGTTTTATTCCAGAACACACATAGACCATCCATTCATCCATTCATCAAACATTAGTGCCCTTGTTCTGCCGATTTTTGCTACCCTGCCAGAATTTCCTACCTCCTATTAAAAAATAGGTAGTACAATTTAACAACAAAAAATGCTACCTGTCAAATTATGTTTTATTAATGTCTACACATACCCCAACCCTAAACCTACCCTTACAGTAATGCAAATATAGTAATTATGAGTTATATTACAGCTACTGGAAACCAACAATAAATATATTTTTTCTACCTATTATTTTGTGTTTTATTAATGTCTACACCTACCCCAACCCTAAACCTACCCTTACAGTAATGAAGACACATTAAATATTGTTGTTCACGGTGAGAAAAAAAGAATGCAATATTGACGTGCCCGGGTAGGAAAATCTGGCGGGTAGGAAAAAAAATGGCAGAACACCTGTGACTGAATCACGTAGTACTTAGTAGTTCTAAACATGAATACAAAATTTATTTATATAAAAAAATATTTCTGCTTGAAAGAATGAATAATATGGCAAACAATATAGAATGCATAAATAACTTTGTATTAGTTTATTCTCGGGTTCAGCTGCTGTTTCATTTTGAATTTATGCTGGACTTTAATAGGTTTATAATGTTTGGTAACTTGTTTGATTACTAGTGTATGTTTGACCTATACACTTTTGTTTCTACTACTACATTTTATTGATTTCAATTTATTTTAAGAAGTTTGATTACATTCTATTTTCGATTCGAATGCACAATTGTTCTTTAAATAACAAATAAATAAGTATTCAATACATTACATCTGTTCTGTCTAAGGTAGGAAAGTAATGTTTAGTTAGGAAAGTTTATTGCCTTTAGTTTCTTCTACTGTACATGCTGGAAGGAAGGTATGCAGTTTATAATATTAATTCAACAATGGTATCGGATATCGACAGATATACAAAGGCCAGGTATCGATATCAGTATCGGGACTGAAAAAGTCGGATCGGTGCATCCCTAAAAAGCACAGAAGTGAAGGTGTTGAAGAACTAACTCAGCTGCAGTAAACACTAGACTAGTGCATGTCTAAACTAGTTTAGGACTATGAAGCTACTACAGGATGTTTTAATCTTCACTGCCTATATATGAAAGAATCCGTCATGCTGATGATCACATACAATAACGTTGAGAATAACCCAGAATATCCCTTTAATAAGGTGCTAAAATGAAACTAATGGAGAAAAACAAACATTTAAAATGTCACTTAATGTGCATTTTTGTTTTTATTTTCAACAGAAACGGACAACCTCGTCCCAGTGAGATAAAGAGCAGCAGGCAAGCCCATCAGGAGAAACGAGAGACGGATGTGCGGATGAGAACAGCGCTTGGCCGCAAAGAAAAACACCCAAAAATGGAAGCAAAGTGCTGGTTTCATTCAGCCAAAGGGGCGCTGGAAACCTCAACACACACACACACACACGAGAGTGTAAAACCAGTGAAAATCTAACACTAGCATCACAAAATCGCACTGCATTTACCTTCAGCGCGTGTGTGAGAAGGCCGTTCCTCGTGAAAGCATGCGTTTTGTTCAGGGGTCATGAAAGGTCAGCCAGGTTTCAGAGGCCAAGCGAGTGATTAATTGTTGCCCAGCACTTACATTTCAAACTTGAATGCTTTCTTATTTACATCAAGCTAAAACTAATAGTGGCATTTTTAGCAGACGAAACTCACGCCTGTATATCCAGATATAGCCTGACAAACAAGAGAATACACCCAAACTCATGCATTTACATCACAGTAACAGTCTGAACATTCAGCAGAGATCTGAACCCATAGAGCTGCAAAACCATTAATCACATACTGAATGAAAGTTTGTTTACGTACTATATATGTGTGCGTACTGTGAATATATTATAATTATATTTTTATATGCTAATAAAAAACAGACCATTGCTGTCTGCTGGTGTGAACACTCATGATTATAGTTCTTCAAACAAGTCTTAACCTTTCAATATTTAGTCTCTAGTGTAATCACTCTCTTACTGACCTTGACGGTCGGTCGATTATCTATTCGTTTGTGATGACTAGCTCCAAAACCCTTTAAGAATATCAGCTTCACAAGGCAGAATACTGGAGGTGTATAGGTAAAAAAATTATAATAATAAAAGAGTTAAAAATAAAATAGGTAACCATTTTCCACAGTTTGTATTACTGTTTTTATAGGTTTCTGAAATGTTATGTTTAATATACAAATGAGTCATTATCCAATTAATTATGTAATTTGCATACATTTCTAGAACATAAATTGAAACATTAAATAAAGCCAGGTTCAAAACTTGTTTGATTTTGGTCACATTTGCAAAAAAGGATTTGGATTACTTTTCAAAAAAAAAAAAAAAAAATTATAAAACACAAACAAAAAAAAAAACTGTCAACAGACAGAAGAAAAAACATTTTTCAGCAGTAAAATGTTTTATAAATTACAATAAATATGAATAAATACAAATAAAAATTGTATTTAACTTTCAAAATAGAGAGGAATAAGTTTCTGTATGAGGAAAAAAGTGAATACAATGCAATAGAATAAACATTTAAATGTGTTTATTGGATGGGTTTTATGCATTAGTATGAAAGCAAAACAAACCAAAATCTCAGTATGTACCACTGCATGAAAAAGCAATGGTTTTATTAAATTCCCCATCTTTCCTGTCGTGAATGACATAAAAGCACAAAAACAAAAGAACAGATGTGCGTCAGTCACAAAGAAACTATCTGAATCGATCGGTCACCGTCCTTATGCTGCTCTGTTGTGAATTTTCTGTGATTGATTTACTGCAACAAAACAAGAAGAGCATCACTATCCTGCGCTCTTCCTCATCATAATTCTCATCGGTGCACATCTCTAATAAAATCACCTAGATTCAGCACCACGGCACATTAAATGAACTATTTTTAAGTTAATTATTCGACCCAGCAGCTCATCAGACAAACGAGCTCAGCTCTGCAGAGGTCAAATCATCCTCAGACACTCAACACTCCCTCAACCGTGATACCAGCTCATACAGTTACACGGACTACTCCAACAGAGACAGAGAAGTGATTTAAATACATGTAAAGGGGATACAGAGCAGATGATCACTAACCCTTATTACCTGATATTTAGGTCAGTTGTTTCAGAAACTCATAAACTGTAGGTTATTATTATTATTATTACAGTTATTGTTCACTTACGGCCCCACCTCTAGTCTTCATCTTACAGTTTCCGACACACAACAGATGATACATGACCTCACAGCGTTACCCAACACACACACACACACACACACACACCAAGGATCATTTCACTGCTGTTGTGTAACCGTGTGATTCTCCTCAGTGTGAAATGCGATTATATATAGATCTCAACTCCTGAGGACTCATGTGTAGAGCGTATGAAAAATCCTATGAACCATTTGCAAAATAATCACGGGCATATTTCCTCTTAAAGTAGTATTTATGTAATACTGATTTTAATAAACAGTTCTGTTTTTGATCTAGTTTGCTAGTAGTTTCAAACAAAACCACGGGCTAGCAACAGTAACTAAGGGGGGTGTGGCTTTTGCAAAAGGTCAATTATCATGATCAACTAAATCCCTGAAAGTAGAGCTGTAATTTAGGGTCAGTGTCATGCACCTCTACATGATGCTCTATAAAATCGCTGGAGGAGACGCTTCACAACACTGATGTATCAGATAAAACACAAACGCTTAAAACATGCTCAGTTTAGCGCACTGATGAACTGATTTCCACGTGCTCATTCAGCAGATGGGTTTACACAAAGTTTTCCTACCAATGAGAAATATAGCAAAGCAAAAACCTTTGATGTTAAACGTGCAGCTCTGATCTCACAGCGACAGGAAGAACAGCAGCAGCAGATCACAGGAATCAAACCAGGTGTCAGAACAGTGATAAAAACGCTTTCAGATGAGTGCGTGTGTGTGCACAGACGTGTCAAGACCAGACACTTTAACATGCATGATCTCAGCACTTCTGACGAGAGAGAGCGTGTGTGTGTGTGCCGTAAAAAAAGAAACTTCCTCTCCAGCTGCGTAACTCCCTCACACACATTCCAGACACATTCCTTTCTTTTTCCCGCAGATAGTCTAAGTCGCTACACTTTCTACAGTACAGCCTGGTAAATTGCAGGAAGTACACGGGGGGGGGGGGGGGGGGGGCAAGTTGGACAGGAAGTAAAAAGGATCACCTGGAAGTATATTCCCAGACAGACTGACTGAATGTGAGCGGCGAGAAGTCTGATCTCACGGAGGATTACCAGTCAAAATCTGCATGAAGCAAACCCGATTTACCAGGAACTGAACCAAACGATCAGCACTGTATGAAAATACGATCAAAACAGCTGATGCACTTTCCAATAAAATGCTTCCTCCAATAAGAAAGGAGAGAAATCTGCTCAGATCAAACCGTGGCTGGGTTTTGATGTATTTTATCACTGGAAAAAGCATTGTTGTGTACTCCATTTTAGTAAAAACATCTTAATGCTGCATTAGTTTGATCTTTAGTCTTCTCCAGATGTTATCTGATGGACTGGAGTGCTGTGGTGTTTTTATCAGACTCTGACGGCACCCATTCAGAGCATCCCTTTCTCCAGATCTGATCCCAATCTTGAATCGCCTGAGAGCGAGCATGTTTACAGCCAATTAGGACATATATTAAAAATCTTCAATTGTCATCAAACAATGTCTTCGAAACCAAACTGAGCTGTCAGTGAATAGCAGATGTGGTAAGAGTTCAGTCTCTTTTTCTCAGGGTTAAAAAGTGACCGACACCGAGTAAGACACTCTGTGACATCACAGACCACAGTGTGAAAATTAAGCAAAGCAAGCAGATTTATACAAGCAAACGAACTGATGCTCTCGTCTCCTGAATGAGCTTTCACCGCTGGAGACACACTTCCTGACACACAGGTGAGAGTCTGACATCAAACATCACACAGGTGAGAGTCTCCACGACGCCTCCAGACACAAACCGTCACACGCTCAAGTCAACACGACGAGTTAAACTGAAACTGAAAACTCCAACGAGATGCTGTGAACTCTGGAAAACTGGGGGATTTTCTGTACTTTGACCTGCTGAGGTCAGGCACCACAGCGGTCAATAACATCAGCGCACACACACAGAACATCACATCTACTAGAGTGGATTATTTATTCTCAATTTAAAATGATTGAAATACTAAAAATGCATTTCAAATGACTTTGATTCAGTATAATATGTAAAAAAAAAATTCAGATTTAATATGACTAGCTGTTTAAGTTCTGATGCATGTGTGATTTTAACCCAAACCTATTAGGATGACCATGAGGTTCATCACCACAGAACCGTAACCACTAAACCACAGCGCCCACATTAGACTCTTAACACTCAGGGCCAGTTTCCCGGAGAGGAATTAGATTAAGCCAGGACTAGACCTTTGCTAATTTAGGACGTTTAAGAATTTTTAGAAACATGTCTGACAAAAATGCATCATCTGTGAGCATTTTAAGACCAAACAATGGCAAAGATGTATTTTAAGATACTTTTCCAGTTTAGACAGCTCTTAACTTTTATTTTAATCTAGGACTAGTCTTAAACCCTGTTCGGGAAACCGGCCCTCAGTGTTTTATTTTTTACCTTCACAAACCAGATGTTCAGTGGTGTGACGTTCAGGAGTTATTGCATCACGGACTGAACCTGCAGACTTCGAGTAAACACTGATACTCAACCACTAAACCACTTAAAACTAAGCAATTGTTTAAACGGATTAATCAGACGCTGAAAGTTGTCTTTAATCACTAAGCCACTAGATAATGCTACTAAACAACGGCGGATTAAAATATGCAAAGGTTTACCAACCCTGACCAGTCCAGAACAAAGCCTCCTGCATTTAAAAATGAAAACAGATACAGGCCTAGCCCTAGTCCTTGCAGCAAGCGTTTAAGTAGATTTACAAGGTGCTAAAAGATCTTAGTTTTTAACCAGTTGGTTTAAAGTAAGCTTAATCCCAATTCTTTTGAAATCCATTTTTAAAATGTAAATATTTGGCCTTCTCCTTTACCACTAAACCACAGCATCCTGTATTTAAGAAGAATAACACCTACCCCCGGTTTCAGATCAAGACTTGAGCGGTCTAAGCTGAAATTTGCACTAACTGATCCTAAAATACATCAGTGCCTTTGTTTTGTCTCAAGATGCATAGCTATTTATATAGAGTATAGCAAAGACGTGTTTATAAAAACTACTTTAGTGTTCTTATTGGACTATTGCCTAATCCTGGTTTAACTTAAGCCCTGTCTGTGAAACCAGGCCTTAAAGTGCTGGTCTTGCAGCAGTTTAAGAGTTTAACTAGGTTAACCAGGTGCTGAAAGTTTACGGTTCTTCCACACAGGATTATCTAGCTTGCTGAAATGCTCAGCATACAGCATTTAAAGTCGATTCTTTTGAATCTTCTATTCTTAAGTTCGAATCTTTGGGTCACAAACCCTGAGATCCTTTACCGCTGAACCACATCAATCCCTTCCTGCGCTTTAAGTCACATCAGCTCAGAATGGTGTGATTGGGAGGGAGTTCGACATTGGGATTCGAACTCAGAGCATTTAAACATCTAATGATTCGCTGTTTGTGGTGTTTCTTACCCTGCTGAACCAAATGCTGATCTGGGTCTCGGACAGCACCGCCAGGTAGAAGCGTTGCGCGCTGGGCTCGATCAGAAAGGGCCGCTCGCTGCTCCGGAGCGGGCAGAGGAGCCTCCGCGGCCAGCCGCTCAGAAAATACATCACGATCCGGTTCCGACCCAAATCACTGCGACACCGGGGCGGACAGACTCCCTCCAGCGGCCTCCATTCACCAGAACCAGACTACAGCTCGACACGGACTCGGTTCGCGTTCAGTCCGGGATCATATCAGCGGGATCCGGTGTCAGTTCGGGCGCTCTGAATCCAAAATCCGCTTTATTTGATACTGCAAGCGAGAAAGTGTAGAAGAAAAGCCCTGTAACGGAGCCACGGGAGCGGGACCGGGCGTCGGGTCGGTGTCGCGGCTCTCACTGCGCGACTGGATCGCTGGACTTTGTATTCCAAAGAGAAGTTTTGGATCCGAATTTGTCCCATGAATCCTCCACCGTCGCCATCTTTAGTCTCTTATTTATCCCCGATCTGTTCGCTGCTTCTTAACGCTTAAGAGCGGGAACGGCGTTTATACGCGCGCGTATGACCGTTCCCGCCTGAAGGGGGCGCGACGCGGCCCACAATACACTGCCGTTAACGGAAAACACATTTAAAACGAGACTGACAGAAACGATTTTTACAAACAGAAATTTCCATATAAACCCTAATTTTATTGTATTAACGTTATTTGATTATATTTTTAAAAAATCATATATATATAGTTCAAAGCTAAACCAAAATCAAAAGTATTTGTATGTCTTTTTATATATATATATATATATATATATATAGGCTTCAAAAAGTAAGTGTTCGTAAGTTTATATATATATGTGTGTGTGTGTGTGTGTGTATTAAAACACTTACGAACACTTACTTTTTGAAGCCAATTGGTGATTAGCCACGACCGGAAGTTGTTATCATTAACAACTGTGTCGCGTGCTCTCGGTCCCGCTCGCTTTCTAAAATTGGTGACGTAACATAACTTGTTGGCGTAAAACGTCAGTTCCTCAGAGTCAGAATCAACGCGTTCGGTTGGATGTTCAGGACTCCGGCGCCTCCTGCCGGCGAAAGTGAGCAACTGCATGCGTTAATATCGCCACTCACATTAATACATAAATCAGAGCTATACAAAACATATGTAATAGCATAATAATTATAAATAGATCAAATGTATGAAAATAAAAAGTAATAAAGTAAATGTAACATTACTTTAATAGATTTTTAATGTTTCCAAAGAAGTCTCTTCTGCTCAACAAGGCTGCATTTATTTGAACACAAATACATAAACACATAAAAACAGTAATATTGTGAAATATTATTGCAGTTTAAAACACAGCCTTTATGTCATCAGCATCACATGATTCTTCAAACTTTTGGTAGTGTATATTTACATCGTTTCCCGCTATGTTATCATAATTGGAGCCGTAGTATTAAAATGATTCACCCGTGAAAGAAAAAAAACAGCCACAAGTAAAATAATTCAGCATTTATTTTCAACTAAGCATCATAAATTACACACAGAAAATCTGCTCTGAGCGGAAGATAAAGGCAGTAAATAATCATGGAATGATAAAAACAAACATCTTCAAATGACTAGATTTAATTTTATGAAACATTTTAAAGTATTCGTAAGCAATGAGACATGATCAGAGTGTGTCCATATATTAGTTTACATTTTAAAATATCAACATTTAAAATATGAATCGGATGATTGTAGAGATAAGAGACGCGTCAGTCAGCTTTTTTATCAGCCACCGTCTTCGGGCCGTTCGCCGTCGATCCGTTCGCTGTTCCATTACACTCAGCCTGAAACACACACATCAGCAGAACGAACGACTCTTTATATAGAACAAATAAATAAATGACATGAGAGTAAATAATCAGAAAAAGTTAAATATTTGGGTTAATTATTCTGTGAAAATGACTGTATTCATATTTATATTAATGTTAATATTATTAAAATGATACAAAATTACATAAACATACAGAAATAGTGCAATATATATATAATATAAAGTGTAATTTATATAAATTCAAAATATATATTATTTTAGAATTTATATAAATTACTTAGATTTGTAAAAAAGAATATACCATTACATATAATTATATATATATATATTTAATTATACATTATGTGATCATATAAGTATTTAATATTAATATATACTATTATTTATATATATATATATACACATAATTATAACATAATTATATGTAATGGTATGTTATTTTTTACAAATCTATATAAATTCTAAAAAATATATATTGTGTGAATTTATATAAATTACACTTTATATATATATATATATATTCATTGTTAACTCTAATTAAATGTATATATTAATAATAATTATTACTTAATATACAACATAATATGGCCTGACTTCACAGACAGGGTTTATCCGAGGATTAGGCCATTGTTTAAGTAGGACATTTATAAGGCATTTTCATTAACATGTCTTAGAAAAAACATTACTGGTGTGCATCTTGAGACCAAACCGAGACACTGATGTTTCAAGATCAGGCAGTCCAAGTTTCTTTCAGCTGAAACAGCTCAGACTTTCATTTTAGTCTAGGACTGGGTTTAACCCTTGTCTGTGAAACCTGGGGTATATAATCTAAAATCATGATTGACTCTGGTATTAGTATAGTACTGAATTACAGGCTCCTCCGTCACGGCTGCTTTCCTCCAGAAGCGGCTGATGAAGGGAGAGATGAGAGGATAGATGATGGGCTCCAGGAAGCGCTTATAAACCCACAGCAGCACAGGAATAACGATACAGGGAATACACACCATCTCTGACAGCACACTGAACACAAAACACACACACACATCAGGACTATTTCAGCACATACGCAAAGATTTCTCATGATGTTGTTGTGTTGACATGTTTGAAATTGAACTTAAGTTGCCATTCTCTCTATTATTTCACAGACAGACAGATGTTTATGATTAAAATATGCATAAAATTATACATATTATGTGTATGTGTGTGTATACATATTGACCAAAAACATAGCAGCGGCATTATATTACCTTCTAGTGTTTGTATTATATTTCCTGACGTATAAAATAAAGCCGTAATTTAAACATCTTTATCTGAATCTTCACAATTATTTTAAATAGCATGATAACAAATGATTATCTCTGTTAGCTTAGTCTGTTAGCTCGACGATTCCTGTGTACATTCAGAAATCTGATCCATAAACGAACACACACGCTTCATACTTATGTTCTCATCAAATATAAGATAATAAGATAATATATTTAATTGAAAAATACGCTAAAACGCAGTAAATCAGTGTAAAACTCACCTCTTTTTCTGCGCGAGCTGAACTAATATTGTGTAACGCGGAACGACGCTGAGTTGTGGCGTCACTGTCAGAGTGACGCCGCTTTAGTGCTGCCGTCGCCACCCAGCGGCGCGGAGGAGCAATGACACATACAACAGCGAGGAAAAATAAAATAAAATATAAAATTTAATTTTATTTTATTTTATTTTATTTTTTATATAATTTTATTATAATTTAATTGTGTATATAATTTAATTTAATTTAATTTAATTTAATTTAATTTAATAACAAACATAACATAATTAAATTAAATTAAATAATAGAAAAAAAGGAATATTAATTTTATAATTTACAGGCCTGATTATAAATTTTATTTATTTTATTTATTTTATCCAGTCGTTCTGAATGTATACACTAATTACAAAGACATCGTCTTTAGCTAATCTAACTATACAGAGTTATTACACCATGGGAGACATTTGCATTACTTATATATTTACATTCATTACTTTCATTTTCATCCAAACAGCTTACAAATGAGGAATGAACAGGTTATCACCAACACATTTTCCGGGAAATAATACTCATGTAACCTCTAATGCAACCTAAAGAGTCATGTTTACCCAATTTAACAAATAAACATTAGCTATTTAATTACTATTATTATTTATTTTCTGTGCTGTTAATCAATGTGTTTAGGTTCATTCAGTATTGTGACTTTAAACCAGTTGATTTAAGATCAACTATTTCAGGATACTATTTATGTTTTACAAAATAACAAATAAAAATAAGAAGTCAAATTGTTATTGTAAATAACAATAAAAAGTGATTATAAAACATATGGAATAGAAACCAAACTGACCAAAGCGTTGCCTTTCAAAAAGACTTTTTATTGTGTTTTCTTATAAATCCACAGGAAAAAGGCTTCATTTATATACAAAACTGTACAATTATTTGTGCAGTCTGAATATAGAAATCCAAGAGGCGGAGAGATGCAGAAGATATTAAACAGTCTGTGTTGAAAGATGGAAGGCCACTGAGTTTTGTAGATTATACACGGATGAAGGCGAGAGTCTGCATCATTTAACAATACTGTAATACTGTAAGACACCACATTACATTCAGTCTCGAACATCCAAGCCAATCAAACTCACTGAGTGCAATATCGGTTTCGTTTTTTTTGATTGATTGATCTCAATCGTGTCTGGCACATCAATATAACAACATTTAAAACAAAAACAAATCATGAAACTCAAATAAAATGGCTCAGAGATTGAAAACAGTGACCATCTCGAAAAACACAGTGCGTTAAACGTGCAGCTTCAGTATTATATTTAATATCGTGCATTTTAGTGCAATATGATAATACATACCTTGAGTTATGATAAGGTTATTATGTTAAGATTTTGCACCGAAGCATCTAGTTTAAGGAAAGCCAGGACAAACATATTAAACAGTAACATGTCAAAACACGCGTGTGATTCTATCCGCTAAACCACGAAAATATACAGATTGAACCTCTGCTCATATTCCAGAACACCTCCTGAAATATTAGTTCAGTAACACTAAAAGAACTGCAATCTCATTGCAATCTAATAATACTAACTTCATTCAGAACAACTCTCATCTAAAATCATTCAGACGGGCGTCTGCGTTCAGAGAGCATATCTACAGACCGCTAGTTATTCCCAGACAAACACTTCCATTTTTAATGCTCTTTTGCTCGTCAAGCCTGCATTCAGTCCATCCAAAATCCAGAAAAAGCAGTAATATTGTGAAATATGGTTACTATTTAAAATAACAGCTTTCTATTTAAATATATTTAAAAATGTAATTCATTCATGTGATTTCAAAGCTGAATTTTCAGCATCATTAATCATCACATAAACCTTCAGAAATCATTATAACAGTCTGATTTGCTGCTCAAAAAACATTATTATTATTATTATTATTATTAACAATATTTCAGGATTCTTTGAGGAATAGAAATGTCAGCGTTTATATATATATATATAAATTAGTAATAATGTACACTATTTTTTTTTAAGTTATAGAAAATAATATTTTAATATAGCAAGGAAGCTTTAAATTGAACAAAAATTATGTTAAAGACATTTATAATGTTATAAATATTTCAGATAAATGCTGTTCTTCTGATCTTTCTATTCACCTGAAAAAAAATCCAACATCATAACTATAATAATAAATGTTTTTTGTAAGGCAGATCTGAATATTAGAATAATCATGTGACTGGAGCTTTGAAATCACAAATTAAAATAGATAAAATAACATATGAAATATATTCAAATAGAAAACACTTATTTTAAATCATACAAATATTTTTAAAATTGGCCAATTTTGTAATACTTTGTATCAAATAAATGCAGGCTTGGTGAGACTTTGTTTAAAAAAGCATTAAAAACGTTACTGTTTAAAAACGTGTGACTAGTAGTGTATATACCCCACAACACCCGATCAACAAATACTGATACTTCACTTTAGTATTTGACACTTTTGAAATCAAGGCACAGTGACGTGACGTCAGCTCTGGACTGGAATAAATCTAACTAAAGGCACAGCAGGTTCAGTCACATGTGTGTCGTTCACTCAGGACGCTCGTCGTATTGTTCAGTCCAGGTGTTTAAATACAGGGACACGTCCTGCGTGAACACACCACATCGGTTACGCAAATTTAAAGCTGTTTTGTTTGGCATTTTAAGAGGTTATAAACTCTGAACATAGTGGCTAAAGGTGCTGCAAGTGATTCCAGGAGTTTATCCCTGACTCCGCCCACTAACACACCCATTCTGTGATAAACCCCGCCCATTAAACGACACACACACGCCCCATATGAGAATCCCCACCCACTAAGACACGCCCTCTGTGTCAAACCCCACCCACCAAACCACTCTGCGAATCTGAACATGTGAAATGACTGACAGGGTTTGTGATTGGCTAAAAACAGCCCACCCTCCTTCCGTTAAAAAAACTGCCTAAATATACATTTAAAAAATCCATTTTTATGTATATGAATTGCATTTAACATTTGAATTACGCAGTTTTGCCAAAACTGAATGTGATGCATATGTAGAAATGAAACCTGACAATAGCACTAATAACCAGAATGTGTCTAATTACACAGATAACCAGCTTGAAATGTTTTTAACTGGTTTAAATCTCTGAATACTGCTTGTTCCACAGCTATAGTCATGTTTGAATTGATTATACTTTTAAACTAAATAAATGAGTGATATGTGTGATGCTCCTGAACAATCACTGACAGCAGCTTTAATGTCGCTCAGAGTGTTTAAATATGAAATGAGATTCATCAGATGCTCGTTCGCTCACGGCATGAGTCCTGAGGAGGAGTCAGTGTGGGAATCATTACGACTGACACACACACACACACACACACCACTCCACTCTACTGAGAGTGACAGCATCTGTGAGACACGCACACACACACACACACACACACACACAGCTGTTTAAGACTTGTCCACGGGCGTCATGCCGATATAAGTGCCGTTTTTCTCGTCTCGATCGTCCACTTTGGCGCTTACAGGAGCGTATGACGTGTCTTTCTTCACAGACGGCTGCAAGAAACACAGAAAAGACAATAAGATTGATTTAGTATGTGTGCATGTACTAGAACACACTACAAGTTCATGTTTTTGAGTAAAGCGTGTTTTAGTCCTAGTTTGCAAGCATCGCACTGTTAACCATTTGAGTCCAAGCATCTGCAAAATGACTAAAAGTAAATGTAGCCAGTCCGTCACTGACTGTCTGTTTAAGATGAAGCGAGTTAAGCCTGAGTATTCACATTAATAATGCATGTCTGGCTTTTAGATCTGACTCAGGAGAGACTAAACTCTGGTTTTTGATGTAGATTGTTTTTTCTTTTTGTCATAGCTGACCATTAAAGCCCACTTTGGGATACACTCGTTATTAAGTAAATAAACTCAAATGGTTATTAAAGTGAATTCTCATACACAAATGTGATATACTTAATATATTACATTTTCATATATGAAATAGATTGCCATATGATGTAAAAACATTTTAAAAACGTATTAAAATAGCCAGATATTTATGTTTATGTGTGTAATACACTTTTGGACATGTATATTCATTATAAAACCTGTCATAACATGGTGATATTATATAAGTAAATATAAATAAGAGACATGCATTTATCAGAAACCTTTTTTCCCCATGCATATATGTTCTTTTAATAAAACAAATAAAATAAAATACATATTGTTGATATACTGCTGCATTTAAAATCATCTTAGAGATATTATTACCATGGTAATTTTATATTTATGTTTTTATATCTTCATCTACCCAGAAAATAATTGCTTTTTAGGAAACATATAGAGCAATAAATGGCATATATTACATTTCTGTATGGAAATAACCAAACAGCATTAGACAGATCACATTTACATCCTGATGCTAGTTAATCTAATCATCCAGAGCACAAAGTAAAGCCATTACAAAATTGTATATAGTGCATTTCGACATTTTCTGTTGCATTTATTTAATTTTCATTCGTGCATTTGGCAGATGCTTTTTTCTATAGTCAGCCACATTGCTTTCAGGGTTTGCATGTGATGGTTTCCTGAGAATCAGACCACCGACTGTAGATGTGTGAAAACAGGCCATAACTAGCATAACTAGCTGAGGTGAGTGCTGGACTTACAGGAGAGCGGCGGAAAGCCTCAGAGAAGTCAAAGCGCTTGACCTCAGTCTAAACAAAAGCAGATTATGATGTTCATCAGGTTAGTCAGCAAACACAGCACAGAATGCTTACTAGGTTAGTGAGGAGTAAACCAGAGCAGAATGTGGTGGTTAGGTGCTTCAGAAAAGTTATGACAGGAAATAAATTCAGTCATATCAACCACAAGCAGAAGAACAGCTAGCTTATGATGAAACCTCAACACTGTCACGCCATCCTTCTTTACTTTATATGGTAAACTCAACTGGTGTAGATGAAAACCTTTCATACAACTGAAAGATATTTAGTTCTGTTATTTACTGTTTGCAATCTGCTGTTTTCCTGTAACATTTCAGTCGGATGTTCATCTATATATATATATATATATATATATATATATATATATGAAAACCTGGACAGAAATGCTTTTAAAAAGCTTGTACATTGTGAATATTAAGAACTAATATTGTCATAAAGTAATGAGATTGCTAGAAACATTAGTTTTCTGTGCTCTGGAGCGACTCGTGTGAATGAGGAGACTGATCTGAATGAATAAAGTGCAGCGTCCACAATAAACCCACTCAGATCACACGCACAAATATCCCGGGAATGAACCCAAGCGGACAGAGAAGGCCACATTTCTGTGCTTCGGCTCAAACTTTGGTGGGAAAGTGAAGAATAAGCTGGAGAATAATGGGAAATTTTCTGAAAAGCCTCAGCTTTCTCACACACACACACACACACACACACACATTTGTGACCTTCATGACACACTTTAGGGTATTGGTAGGCGCTAGTTAAAGACTTCTGACTGGTTTCTAAGGTGTTGTTAGGGTGTTATAGGGAAACAAGAAGAAGAGATCTGCTAGGGTGTTGCTAGGCAGTTGTTAGTGTGTTATGAAGGGTTACTAGGGTGTCCTGGGTAGTTAATAGGGTGTTACTAGGGTGATACAAGATAGTTCTTAGGGTGTTTCTGGGGAAATAAGATGACCAAAAATGCTAGGGTGTTGTTAGGTAGCTGTTAGGGCATTACTGGGCAGTTGTCAGGGTGTTCTGGAGATTTCTGTTGCAAAGGTGTTGCACAGTGATTATGTAGTTCTGGGTGTTTGCTACCGTGTTACTAGGTGGTTGTAGGGAGTTCTAAGGAAACCAGACTTGCTACAGTGTTGCTACTGTGTTCTGAACGGTTACTAGGCAGTTGTTAGGGTGTTACCAGGCAGTTGTTAAGGTGTTTCTGGGGAAATAAGAAAACTAATGTTGCTAGGGTGTGTTATTGTGTTCTGAAGGGTTACTAGGGTGTTACTAGGCAGATGCTAGGGTGTTATGAGAGAGCTCTTAGGCTGTGTCTGCAGGGTTTCCGCAGGATTTTAAGGCTCAAATTTAAGATGTAACTAGTAACTAATTACTTTTGAAATAAAGTAATCAGAACAGTAACGCGATTAACGTGATTATAATCAGTAATTTGAGAGTAACAGAGTAACTTGCCCAACACTGATTATTACTTGAAGAGCAGTCAGACGAAGGAGAGATGGGAAATGTGCACCACTGATCTATAGTACCATATTAAACTACACAATTACTGTAAAAAGCATCATTTACAATTCAGATACGAGTTTTCACTCAAACAAATAGTTTTATAAAATTAAAACTTTACATTTCAGCCTTTGAATAATTTTTAAGAAAATGGATGTCACAAGTATTAATTATTATATTGATTTAAACAATTATTATTAATAAATTATTATATTTATGAAATAACATGAATTAGGGGTGTGCTATATTGACAAAAAAAAAAATCTCAATATTTTCTTGGATTCTATTATTATAACAATAATTAGACAATATTTAGCTGAGTGTGTTATTGTTCTGATATCTTAAAGTTTGTGACAGCTGACTCTTTGATATTTTTCATATTCTGTGTGTTTAGTTTACAGCGATAGAAATAGTGAAAGTGATCAAAATTAATCTTTTTCTAGTAAGTTTGGGCATTTTATACCTTTTTTCTGAAAGTATGCTTCACCTTTTGAATCCAATTTTTGCATTTGGGCTCTTACCAAGGAAATGAAATAAGTATCAACAAAATGTATCTCTGCAATGCATCTGAAGTGGCATTGAGATGTCTTTACAGTTTAACGCAGCTAAGAGGGACACAATGCAGTTACAAATTCATAAATAATATTTTTTAAATGTAAAACGTTGAAAACGGATGTTTGAAATAATTATTATTATTTAATTAAGATATTTTAAACGTAAAAGTAAAACCGCCAGTAGGTGGCAGCATGCCACTGTAAAGTGAGTCATTGCAACTGAATGAATCATTTAAACGTTGATTCACTCAGAAACCAACACCGTCAGAAAACCAAAACAGTGCCGTGGCTGGGTTTAGAATGATTTTTGTTGCTGAAATAGAGCAAAAGCAGGAAATGTGGTGTTTAAAACTTAAGTTTCCTAAATATTAACTTCTTGTTTACTGTTGCTTTCTTGTACAATTTAAGACTTTTTCAGACCCTGCGGAAACCCTTGTCTGGGGACCAAAGTTGCTAGGTGGTTGTTAGGGTGTTACTAGAAAGTTGTTAGGGCGTTTCTGGGGAAATAAGAAAACTAATATTGCTAGGGTGTTGCTAAGCGGTTGTTATAATGTTCTGGGTGGTTGCTATGGTGTAACTAGGTGGGTGCAGGGTGTTCTAGAGAAATGGGAAGTTCAGACTTGCTATAGTGTTGCTAAGTGGTTATTAGGGTGTTCTGGATGGTTACTAGGCAGTTGCTAGGGTGTTGCCAGGCAGTTGTTAGGGTGTTCTGGGAGGTTGCTAGGGTGTTACTGGACGGTTGTTAAGATGTTTTGGGAACTGAGAAGGCCAGAGCTGCTAGGGTGTTTTGTGTGGTTGCTAAGTGGTTGCTAGGGTGTCCTGGGTAGTTGTATTACCTTGTTCTGATAGAAGCGGATGGCGAGGATGATGCTGACGAGCAGCAGAATGAGTCCCAGACCCACAAGGACGAGCGGGAAATGAGAGACCAGAGTCACGATCAGCAGAAGCTTCTGAATCCTCGCGGCTGAAGCGTCGTCAATCACCACCGACTGCAGAAACACATTCACACATTCTAATTTCCAGTTCAATTTTAACACATGTTAGATTGTGCAAGGACTTATTACAGGAGATTACAGGAGATAACACCACTGGCCACTAAATCATCCTCTTCTGACTCTCACCTCATTCAGAAACACAATGGGGAAGATGGTGCCGTTGAGATTCCTGGTCAAACTGAGGAAACAAAGAACAAAAAGACAAAGACCTTGAGTTTTAACGAAACTATAACAAGACACTCCAGGCTGTTTATCAGAACAGGCCGATTAAATATATCAGACAGGAAAGCATCACTCACGGAAAGCCGTTGACTCTCTCGAGACGAATGTTGATCTGGGCTCGTTTCATGGCACGAACAGGCACTCCCATAGTCTGAGGAAAAACCAGAAGATCTGAGCCAGGCTGCAATCAAACTAATTATATCGCAAAAACTCTTCAGACAGGAAAAAATACATTAGATGGTGAAAATCAACATTTCAAAGTGTCTTATCACAACACAGCAGATCTTACAGGGTTCAGATCCAGGAACGTCTGGTGCTGCTCGTTCACCGGAGAAATGCCATCGATGGCTTTGGCGTACTTCTCAGCGCCCAGATGAAAGTGAGGGAACGACACGACCACAGGAGCACCTGAGAATCACATCACAAAATCACTGCCTTTCTAACGCTTTCATCCAAAGAGACTTGCATTGCTATCAAGGCATTTCATGGGTTCCCAATCAAAAGATGTTTGTTATTACAAAATGATACGCTCAATAAAGGAAAAAAAACATTATTTTAATGACAGTACTGTATATTACAGTAAAAATTATTATTAAATGCACAGTAAAAAGTGTAATGTTTTTGTAGTACCATTAAGAAAAATTCCCCACTGGGACATTGTTTTCATGATGTTCAATTTTCATTACAGTAAAAATTATTATTATATGCAGTGAAACATTGTTATTGTTATTATTATTATCATAAATTAGTAACTACTGTATAAATTAATGTACAAAATGAAAATAGATATTAAACAATAACATTAACTTGCATCACAAGAATAAGTTACAATTTAATAAATTTTTGGGTTAGAAAACATTTCACAATATTACCATTTTTACTGTATTTTTTACTGTATATTGGTGATTCTTTGAAAATTTGACATACTTGAAAAAGAAAAAGTATTTAAAATATATATAAATCCAGTGTTAACATACTGTAACTAATATTTGTCGACATGCATTGTTCCTATTAAACAAAATATGTTTTTCATTGCCAGGATGATAACTGACTCACTCAAAGCAGGTGAAACAGTCAGCATCATACAGCACACAGGCACACATCTTTCAAGTCAGTGACCTGGTCAGATTAAGGGATGTCCTCTAAACCCAGTCGTTACGAATGTTTTGTTGTCTAACAGCAGAAATGACGTCTCCTTCTCACTTTGTCTTAACAATGCTTTCTCTGATACGAGCCCCCAGAGAGTCATAGAGCTTCATCCTGCCGTGATGTTAAAGAGGAACATCGTCTTATGAGAAGACCAAGAGAACTCTGACCTTGAGCATGAAAACAAACAGAAGTGTCCGCGAGTAACCCAGATGATTTATGCTTCCCTTTTCGACACAGAGGGGGGAAACTAGACTCCTGCGTTACTGGGACAGAGGTGAGAGTTTTCCAGCCCTCATGTTTGGCAACACACTCTGTGTATGTGTCGTTTCATACACCTGTAAGTTCTTGAATGCTTTGGCAATATTGTAATCATATGCTGAAGCTCACATGAGCACAGCATGACAGAAAACTATAAAACACATCTAAGAGGAAGGTCAACAGTTATTATTATTACGTATGCATGTTTTGCTTCATAGCTCTAGTACTCAAAATATATGTAGATATATTTGATAAATATTTGAAAATATATCTTCAAACACAAAGTCTAACAAATGTGTGTTTTAGCAGCTATTATTACACCATCAGATATCTGTGGTCATGAATGTGGCATGTGTTTTACATAAAAACACACAGCACGAGATGAGGAATGTGTGGGTCAGGTGACTAAAAGACTGAGTGAGTAAGTGTGTGTGAATGGGGGGTCATGTACAGAACAGAAACTCACAACAGACAGAATAATGAGCAATACAATAAAAAATGAAATGCCTAAAACTGTCTAAAATACTCTAGAAACTCCATAGCAGCAGCCTAAATCTTTTAGAACACCCTAGCAACGGCATGGCAACAGCCTAAAACACTCAGAACGCCCTAGCAACTGCATGGCAACAGCTAAAAACACTCAGAACGCCCTAGCAACTGCATGGCAACAGCCTAAAACACTCAAAACGCACTAGCAACTGCACGGCGACAGCCCAAAACACTCAGAATGCCCTAGCAACTGCACAGCGACAGCCCAAAACACTCAGAATCCCCTAGCAATTAAATGGCAAAAGCCCAAAACACTCAGAAGGCCCTAGCAACTGCATGGCAACAGCCCAAAACACTCAGAACGCCCTAGCAACTGCACGGCAACAGCCCAAAACACTCAAAACGCCCTAGCAACTGCATGGCAACAGCTAAAAACACTCAGAACGCCCTAGCAACTGCATGGCAACAGCCCAAAACACTCGGAACGCCCTAGCAACTGCACAGCGACAGCCCAATACACTCAGAACACCCTAGCAACTGCATGGCAACAGCCCAAAACACTCAGAACGCCCTAGCAACTGCACAGCGACAGCCCAAAACACTCAGAATCCCCTAGAAACTAAATGGCAAAAGCCCAAAACACTCAGAATGCTCTAGCAACTGCACGGCAACAGCTAAAAACACTCAAAACGCCCTAGCAACTGCACGGCAACAGCCCAAAACGCTCAGAACGCCCTAGCAACTGCACGGCAACAGCCCAAAACGCTCAGAACGCCCTAGCAACTGCACGGCAACAGCCTAAAGCACTCAGAACGCCCTAGAAACTGCATGGCAACAGCCCAAAGCACTCAGAACGCCAATGATAGGCAGTAATTTTAGTTTAGAGGTTCGGACCTTTGTTTCAATTTGATGATGATTTGACAGTGGAGAAGAGGTCAGATCTACTGGCCCTAGTAACTGCATAGCAACCTCCAAAAACACCCTAGAAACTGTATAGCAACAGTCTAAAACACTCAGAATGCCCTAAGAACAGTATTGAAACATATTGAAATATTCAACACAGCCTAGTAACAATATTTGACCCTTTGCTAAGCCCCGCCCTCCTTAGTTACTGTTGCTATGCCTGTCAAGCTTAGCACGGCTATTACAGTACAGTATGTATGCAGTGCACCGGTGTCAGACCTTCCCAAGGAAATAATTAGTCATTTTTTGCCGAACAGGAGAGATATCTGAGAGAGCAAGACAAAAGGGACTGCAGTACGCATTCTAGAGGTATATCCACGACATAATATGCATCCGATTAGAAAATTATTTATGAATTTTTAAGATGAAATTAGAATCAAATGAAATATTAAATCAAACTGAATTGTAATCCTATAATTTAAGCAGTGTTCATGCATGTGTAAAACACATATATCAGCGCACCTTTCCGACACACAGACACATCCAGGACACCGTCGTCTAGGCAGTTCTTTGGGTCCAGGCAGAAGCCCTCGTTCTCAGGGTTGTTCTTGCCGCTGGCCAGCACTGCCCAGGGCGGCGTGAAGCGGTACGCTGGGAGACCCTTCACCTCCACCTCCTTCTCGAAGTGCATGTGGATGGACCTGCAGAAGAGTCATGACATAACAACTGATTCAGATCAATCTGCCAGATGTGATCCAGAACACAACCTTTGACCCCCCCCCAGTCTGTCAGGTGTTAACTAGTAAGAATACATTCGGAAACCTGCTTTTAAGTGACAGGAAAAGAGTTCCGTAACAAACAGTGTTCTTGTGATCAAGCGTGTTTGTTTTGAGCTGATTCTGATCAGGGGAAATGAGCTTTCCAGACCCCAGCCTGATTAATTCATGTACAAAGGTTACACACGTCGCTCCTACGGCCTCCTTTCCCTTAAAAATCCGGGTGAGGAGTCAGTGGAAAAGGAGAAGGACAGCTGTCCCCGCCAGCACAATAAACCAAGGACTCGCGCTCAACTGGGTTAAAAGTGGCTTGAAAACATTCCAGGTCCGAGTGTGTTCTCCAGAAACCATGCGTGACGGCAGAACATGTGGCATTCTTTCCGCACCGAACAAAGACGGGCGGTTTAGGGCAGAGTTCCCACTGAAAATAGAGCCTGGGGCGAGACGGACAGGTCAACTGGATTCCAGGTGAAAGGTCAAAGAGTGACCAGAACATATATTATATGGTGTATTAAGATAACGGCGTGCATCACTCGCCATACATCATCAGCTGAGAGGAAACAGAAGTGAAATACTCGAAATACATCAACAATGTTAAAGAAATAAATCACAATGCGTTGCATAATAAGTTGTATAGTAATAAGGATATACATAGTTTTTTTTTTAAAAGATTCCAAACAAACAGAAAATAAAACTGAACCACGCTACTCTTAATTAATGGAAAAATAAAATATAAATGTTAAATGAATAAAAAAATAAATAAAAAAAAAATCTTTAAATATAATATACATTTGATACAGTCATTATTATTAAAAGTTAATTTAGTTTCTAAAAGTTACCAACACTACTATGAACTGAATAAATAAAAATAAAACTGAAATATAACATAAATGATATAATAAGCATGATATAAAATGGCATAATTTATAGTCTATAAAATATATTAAATTATTAGTTCATTTGAAATTTTATAAAAATAGACAAATGTTAAATGGAAAGTATTACTCCTTGATTCCCATGTGTCCAGCTGTGAGCTCTCCAGCTGTTTATTGTGCTGCTGAAGTGTACTCCTCTGATGATGTTACACAGAACTGGAGGAAAAGTTCTGTTCCCACACTGAGTGTGCGTCTGTGGCCAATGGCAGGAATTTGGGAGGTTCAGACCTCTGTTTCAATTTGATGATGAAGAGGTCAGATCTACAGACTCACAACTTCTGCATTTCCACACCACGGTTTTTACTGAGAACTTCACACTCAATATCTTCAGCAACAGTTAACCACTGTCAAACCTATCAGCAGCGACTTCTTCTTCTTCTAAGAACAGTCACACGTCGCTTAACGCTTGCATTATTGTATGAATATATGTTAAGTAAGGGATAACGCAGATCCAGCAGGTCGTTATGGGCAGAATAAAGCCAGACAGGTTTAACAGGACTTAATTCTGCTGGATCTACATTATACCACGTATTACACGGCTTCATGCCACAAAAGTAAATTTTTTTATATTTTCCATTTCAACTTGTGGATAAGCGTTTCGCAAGATGGCACCAAACTGTCAGCGACAAGTGATACGTATAATTACTAACGGTCAAGATGATTCGTAGTCCCCGGATGAGCCTGTGTTATTAGTTTTATGGGGAATAACAAACCTTGGAATGTGGCAACTGACCAATCAGAATCGAGTATTCCACGAAGTTGTGTAATAATACTAATTAATTATAATATACTTCATATGTCTCTTGTAGAAATATTCGATAAAAAACAGCTTTAGAAACTGTGTTTATCCAGGAATTACAAACAACGAACACTAAAATCTAGAAGCTCTAAGAAGTGACTAAATAAGATTTAAGGGAGTTCCACTGCAGGTTTATTGTTAACTAATACCAAAACTGTTAGAAATATTTTTGTTAACTGCTAAAATATAAGGACAAAACGAACAAATAAATAACAAAATTGATGTTATAGCACTAGAATTACAAATTGGAAATTAAAAAATGAACTAAAGTTGAAACTGAAAATAAAAATTAATTAAAATAAAAATAACAAACACACAAAAAAAAAGCTAAATATATATATTTTTTAAATAATTATATATATATATATATATATATATATATAACATTATTTTTTAGATCAAAACCCACTCAATTATTCTATTCTATTCTTATTTATATTATAAAGTAATTATCGGTTAATTTCAATAAATTTTAAACATAAAATGTATGCAATATACATTGAATAATCAAATACAAATTCTAAAAATATTTAAATAAAATATATGAACTGTTAATTATTATAAGCAGCAGTGGAGACACTGGCATCCACATGTGCTGAATTTCAGGAAGTTCCCATGGAAAAGCTTGAACTGATGCCTTTTCCATTATATTCCAGCATGTTCTGGAGGATCCGGCGGATGGCGTGTGATGTATTGAGATGATACAGAAAACACAAGTGCTGCCAAACACACTGAGATCAGCCTTCAGAAATAACCACAGGTACAGCCCAGAACAACAGCTTTATTGTCCTTCATGCGGCCAAACCCAAGGTCATCCTGTACAAAGGGTTTTTATGAAATTGGACTGGATGGACACGAGCTCTTTCACAAACCAGAGTTAGCACAAGGACTAGTGTTGCTACAGCACTATGATTGACTCATATCAGAGACCACTGATCTATTGCATTAATATTCTGTCTGTGAGCTGCTGGCTGATTGCATTGCTCCAGATCTTACAGATGATTGCGGATGTACCTGCAGAGGTCAGAGGTGAAGACGTTGAGCCGCTCTTCTTTGGTCAGGAAGGGATGGAAGGCGCTGCCGTCGCTGCCGTTGATCATGTTACTCTGGTTGGTTCTCCAGAAGGACAGCATTCTGAGACACAAAACCATCAATGAAATCTCAATATCTCTGCTTCGGGAAAATATGCTGTTCAGGAGAACCAGAGTGTTTACTTTTCTCCATTCCAGGTGTAAATGCGGCCGAAATCCAGGTAGTTCTGCTCTCCGGTGTGAAACACAAACTCTCCGTCATTACTGCCATTTTTCTGACAACACAAGAACAGCACCGATATCAGACGGATATGACAATAAAAAAATCTGCATGCATAAATAATAATTTATTTGATAAAAAAAAAATATAAATTTTTTAAACATGTATATTATATTATTATTATTATTATAAAATATAACTAAAATATTTATAATGATAACAGATTTTTTTTATTAATTTATTGTGTTTTATTATATTGCATTAACAGTATTATTTTTAAAATATGAATACTTCAAAAAATGTATAAATGTAACAAAAGGGTGAAATCCATGTTCATAAAATAAACATAAATACATATTATAAAAATATGTATTGCTAAATAATAAAACGTTAATTATATGGTTTTCATAAGACATAAAATATAAATGTATAAAAAAGTAAAACTAATTAAATATAAATATATTTTACGTTTAAAAATAAATGTGTGTGTGTATTGTGTCTCCAGAGAGACGTGTGTGTTATCTGAGACTCACGTTCAGCATGAGGCCGAAGTACTCGTCTGTGTCTGGTTTTATGGTTTTCAGTCGAGTGAGCAGCGGGTCCTTGAAGCCCCACAGCAGCTCATCCACGGTGTGTGTCATGAACAGAGTGGTGCCGAGGGAGCCCATGTACATCGAGATACCAGACTTAACCCAGAAACTCACACCTTTGATACGATCCATGACCGCCTGTTAGAGAAACAGAACCCCAAAATCAGACACACAAACACACACACACACACTTTCTCTCTCACACACACACACACTCACCACAGCCGGGATGTTTACTGTCGTCACCATATCCACTTTCGGGTCTCCTACTGATTTCTCAGGTAAAAAGACGAAACTCTTGACGGTATAAGCGGAGACCTTCGTCCCGTTATCCACAAACGTCACGTTTTTTTTGGGCCTGTACTGTCTGGAGACAAGACAAGCAAAACAGAAATATATATATCCCTAATCCTGCTATCAATAAGTGCATTCCATATTATATAACATTATATGGTATATTTAAATATAATTATTAAATATCAAATATATATATATATATATATATGCCCAAAAAATACTAGTTAAATTATCTGACTTCTTATATATGTATATGTGAACCAACCAGTTGAGTTGAGTGCAAATAACACAATTATTTGGCATAAGATTGGCACTGTGTGAGTTTGAGTGTTGAGCAAATGAAACATGATAAGCATGAAACCAGCGAAGCAGCACTTAAACGAAAACGATAGCAATGCAGAGTGATAACCGAGGCACAAATAGCTGTATAATACAGATGATGATTGCAGAGATGTAAGAGCACAGGATGTCATGCATAATACATGATATCTGCATGAACATGATTTATGTTTTCCTCTCTGCAGAACAACATCAGATGTTTCTAGAGCATATCGATTCCTGCAAGAGTGTTTTCTGTTTGCTCTGAATTACCCAAGTTCAGAGCAAACACAGCGTGCAGAGGAATACAGGTCAGGACGCTCAGCTGTCCTTGGTGAGCGTTAACGGCACAGACTTTGATATTTGTTTAGGGTGTGACATGAAACGCACTGATCAAATACAACAACCAGCACAACTCATTTCTATCATAGAGATGTTCAGAATATGCAAATTAGCAGAGGTGTAGCAAACTTTGAGGAGTATTTAGCAGCAAATGTTTTTTTTTTTTAAATAACATTATGTTTATATAATGTTTATGGCATTATTACAATTTTATTTCTTTATTTATAAATTATTTCTTTTTTTTTAAATATTATATATATATATATATATTAGGGCTGTGTATATTTCTATAATACAGTTTATATTATATATATATATAAATGAAAACACATGCGTGTATACATTTAAGAAAAATATGTTGTTTATATATAAAATATATTATTATATATTAAAAATTGTATGAATATATACATATACATATATATACATAATAGTTCTGTCAAACAATTAATCACAATTAATTGCATCCAAAATAAAAGGTTTTGTTTACATAATAAATGTGTGTGTGCCGTGTTTATATATTATGTGTATATAAATCCACACATACAGTACGTATTTTGAAATTATTTATGTTTATAAATATATTTATGTATATATTTATATTTAATATATAAACATAACATATTTTTCTTAAATATACATAAATGCGTGTGTTTGTTTATATATATTTTTTTAAATATACATAGTATACACAAATACAATCTTATATTTTGGATATATTTGGATAAAAGTTAATCAAAGTTGTTCTAAAATAAGAACGCAAACTGGTTTTAGATTTTAGGACAACTTTGAGGGAAGGTTTTGATCTGCTTCAAATGTTGACTACTATATATATATGTGTGTGTGTGTTGCATATTTGAACATTTCCTGGGGCCTTTTTACTATACATATATGTTCAGATTCATGATGGGATCAATGCTAAAGAAACAAGATTAAAGAGTTACGTAATTCTGACAGAGTCACTTCCAGAGATTATGTAGTGATATTAGCCCAACAATATCTTTAGACAGCAGCTGTTTTGCAGCATAACTACTGCTGATATTGTGAGGTTTTGTTAGCTTTCCTCTCTTTCTTGAATTAGAGAGCAATAAAATGCTTCTCAGCGGTCTCTCGGGTCCTGTGTAAGTGGATGTCTGAATCTTCCCGACGCAGCAGATGACTCAGTAAAGCAGCCTGGCGAGAATGACTTACGCAGGAGTAAGCATCGGCAGCGTGACGGATTTATCTCTCATCTGCAGCAGCAGCAGAACCCTGAATCTCGTGGCTCTGATCTCACATCGCCATTGCCTTCACAAACGCGTCTGAGCGTTCTTTATAACGCATTGTGAAAGGAACGCACCTCAGGCTGAAGGAAATGTACATTCACGTCTGTACAGCAGAGGGCGCTGCGCAAATCACGTGAAGAATATGACACAGGAGAAGAAAGTTCAACACTATTCAGCAATAACGACCAAAAAATATCCAAAAAATAATAACATTATGCATTTACATAACAAAACCTAAAATAGCATAACATAAATGTGGAGTGGGATTTTACACCAATGAGGTCCGACTTTGGGCTACTCAGTGCAATGCCATTAAAGGAACACTGCCATTAAATTTTCCACCTCCCCTAGAGTTGAAGTTGAGTTTTACAGATGAGTTTTTGAATCCATCTAGATGATCTTTTCTGTCAGTCTTACTACACGACGTAACTGCAGAAGAGTCAAGTTTCAAATAGGAAAAACATCAAAACTCTTTGGTCAACTTTTGAGCGCGATGCTAACGGTCTAATCAGATTCAATGATCTATGCTCAGGGACGGATTATGGGTCGGGTGGGCCACTAATTTGGGAAAATGTTTGCGTCGACCTCCGCACAACATTGCCGCAACATTCGCGTCGCTCCTGAGCAAAACGTTCAGACAACTTTCGTACGAAAATACAATTGGCCTGTGGCAGCGCGACCGCGGGCCCCCCGCAGCCCTAGGGCCCCTGGGCAACGGCCCGGACGGTAATCCATGCCTGTCTAATGGATTCAAAAACTATAAAACTCAACTGTTTAACTCTAGAGGAGTATGAAAATGAGCTTCTTTTTTTAAAAATGTGGTGTGTTCCTTTAAAACAACCAATAAAGCGACCAACAAAAACCCTGTGTGTGTGTGTGTGTGTGTGTGTGATGCACCTGAAGGTGTACGGCCCCATTTCAGTAAGACGAGGTTTGGCTTCTCCGTTGGTGAACTCTTCAGGGTTGGTGACGTTGAAGAAGTAGAACTGAATGTAGACCGGAGGCGGAGGATTCTTCCACGAGGCGAAAACTTTACTGCCTTCTGTCAGCGTGACCTCCTGCACACACACAACACAACAGAGACGGTAAATATCACAGCACAAACATCTGTTCAGTTTCAGACCCGATCCAAGGTTTTGGTCTTCAGGTCAGGTCTGTCAGCTTTGAGCTCATTCGCTGGAAAATACAACAAAGATTATCAGAGTACACTCTTTCAGATTCTACTTCCATATTTTGCTTTTAAATAAATGGGCTATTTGCTACCTTTTTCTATAATTATTGGTGATATTTACAATCAATTTCTGAATTCTTCTACTTTGGCTCTCGACGGAGGCGGTCGCATCTTCTCTCCCTCTCTTATCTCTCCCTGCTGGCTCCTCTTGTCTTTTGAGTTCTTTCTCTGAGTCTCTCTTTGTCTTGCTCTTCAAACAAAAAGGAATTATGGATTTGATCAACTGGTCTCTGAACGCAATTGACACCATTTTCTCGACGAGAAGCCTGGTTTGGGGGGAACCTAACTGTCCTGTGGGGACATTAGCAGCTGGATACATGATGGACGGGTGAGAGAAGTGGCGCGTCGTGGCGCGTCTCTGGAGGATATTGAATATATTTATCTATTCGGATCCTCGATAACAGGGATTCTGCTGATTGGATTGGGTGGGGTCCTGGGACATCGAAAATTGATTAAAGCGAACAGTCATACCCTCACTAAGCTGGCCGGCTGGATTGAAACGGTGAATAAGCACGGGTTGGCTGTTAGCACTCAGACTGTGGCTTCATCTTGGAAAACATCTTGGAGAAGCTAACCTGTGACGGACACTAGATATCTGCGAAATTGGAAGATATTGATCCAAATTGGAAAGTACCGCTTTTCTATTCGGCTTCCTCCTTTATTCCAGTGGAGGCACCTCAAGGCCGCTGCTGGAGACCAAACTCCCCCGGAGAGCAAGATAACGAGACGCTCTGATAATTCCTCTCCCTGCTCCAAGGACACCTGGTACGGACCGTTACAGGCTTCCCAGGCACACAAATCACACAGCTACAGACAGACATTCACTACCTTCCCCTCATCCCACGCCTTCATGTGCTTCTACCCTTCAGTGTGGGTCAGCGGGTCTGGGACCGGCGCTAGCTGCAGGACTGGATGGGTGAAGAAAACATTTCACTGCATATTGTACTCTGTATGATTGTGTATGTGAAAAATACAATCTGAATTTGAATAAAAATGACATTTTTCAGTCGCCGTGAGAGTTGACAAAATAAACTTTTATCCTGATGTCATCATCAGCCAACATAGCTTCGTTCATCACACTGGACAAAGGTTAAGTATTCTGGGTCACCTAAGGTCATGACCTCTGCCCTCCAGCGCTGCATTATTGCCGGCTCAAATGCACCATTTCAAAATGGCTTTATTTGCTCTGAATCAATATTTTATGTTGATTTCATGTGTCATTTTATTATGTTATTATTTACATTCTATTGGTATGTTTTTGTCATGCCTTCTGCTTCTTCTGCAGTGTCTTCCTGTTTGGCGGCCATTTAATTACTTTGTATTGCCCTCTTGGATTTTGACCCTGGACTATTGCCTGTTGTTTCGCTCCCAGCCCTGACCATCGCATGTTACTGGAATACGATCCTGTCTCAGCCCTGGATATTCCTGTTTGCTGGTATTTGGACCTGGCCTGTTTTGACCATGTTGTGTTTTTAATGAAAGCTTGCCCTTCGATCTTCAACCCCTGTCTTGTATATATACGTTGATGTTGTTTTATAACATAAAACACCATAAGATAAAAGAAGCATGTTATGTTTTATGTTGTTTTGCTAAGCTATGCTGTTACATTGTATAACATAAACATGATGTTATGATGTCATCTTTTATGTTTTGATAATTTCCATATTTAATTCAATGCGTTACTTGTCAACTCTATTTGTAAAATTTCTAATCAATTTTTGAGTGAAAACTGCTTACAAAAAATGTAAAAAACCTACGGGAGATCAGTAATTAGGTCATTCTGGTTGACCTGAGGTCACGACCTCTGAGTGCTACATTATTGCCGGCTCAAATGTAACATTTCTAAATTCCTCAGATGCTGATAAAGTTGTTCTGGCTCAATCGGATCATATTCATTTCAGATGCAGGAGTATTATGAGAATATTATAGATACTCTGAATCCACATCGGGTCAAACACAGACGACCTCTGACCGGCCGAGCGCTGGCGCCGTGTTCAGGGTGATTGGACTCTGGAGGTGTGTTTGAGCAGGACAGAGATCACAAACAAGCACAGCTTTAACTAGTGACTCAGCATTATCATCAACATCATCAATCTGCTTCACTGACCAACGACTAGCCGTTCAGACCCGATGAAGACCAGCTGTCCCTCAGAAGAGTCAGTGTAGCGCTCTGAAGCATGGAGGAGGATCCGATCATGTGATTGTTCTCCTGAGAAGCAACCAGTTAAAGACGCTTTTCTCCTCACTTCAGCAGAAACTAAATAAAGACAGTGACAGCACTAAAGCCGTTGCTCTCTTACAGAAATAGGGACATTTCTTGGAAACCAGGACTGATAAACAATACAGTTTAAATCACTCTGAACTCCTAATCAGTATACACACATTTGCTTTCACATTTTGTATTGTGTGTATTATTATTATTACTGTTGTTGTTGTTTCACTTATTATTACAGCTTCAATTAAATATGTTTAGATGTTATAATATGTATATATATATAATTTTTTTTAATTATTATTTTACTGCATTAATATATTCATTTTACATTATTATTATTGTTTTTATTATTTCACTTTCCAGATATGTAGACATATATTTAATGTATTATTATTAATTGTAATAAATATTTTATATATATAATATAAAAATTTAATCAATTAAAATATTAAAAATATATATAATTTATTTATTTATATCAATAATCTATTCTTATGTTGCACATGTGATTATCTATGATATTTAAAAGTAATTATGATAATTACATATGTATTCCACTCATCATTACTCTAAAAACTATTAACATATTTGTTTTCTACTTAAAGAAATGAAACCTTACAGAAGGACCCACAATTCCTCAGTGAGAGTGAATCACTGTTAGCAAACGCTCTGATTCATCAGAATATAACCGAGCAGATCGGGTTTGCCCAATGATATCACGACACATGATGCAGACATATATCGCTCTTCTGTTAGTCAGACACAGTTAAGGGCTCATAATCGCAATATGTTTGATTTCCGAGTGATAATGAACAGAGGACACTGCATTCAACATCTGAACCACATTAACTTCCACACCTATCAGCAGAGCTATGAGTTTCTTGAAACACGCACACACACACACACACACACGAGAGGCTGGACTGAATGACCCTCATTAACACACACACCTCACAGATCACATGACCATCGGCTCACACTTGTTCCTCGAATCAACTGCTGAAACATTTCTTTTCCTCTCGTCTTTTCTCATGTAAAAATCCAGCAGCCACCAGCCAAGACGTCTAGAAAAAACACTGAAGTATTCACACAGAACAATGAGGTGTTTATATCTAATCTTCTCTGGTATTTAAGACGCTTTGATAGCCAAACGATTATTTATATGTCAAACGACATCTACACAAGCCAAGAATACAAGGATTTAAAAGAGCTGTTTTCTATGTCAATATGTGTTATTTCTTCAGTCACATGATCTTCAGAAGAGCTGTTTTGCTAACATTTCTGATTTCTATCAGAGTTGAAAACTGTTGTCCTGCTCAACATTTTTGAAACATTGTAACATTTCAGACGCATTTACAGTGACTTTAAATCAATTTATTCTATCTTTGATGAATAAAAGTTGTGATTTCTTTAAAGGTGCCCTAGAATGCATTGAGAGAATATTTTAAATAGTTGTCTGATATGTACACAGAAGGTATGTAGCTTA
>JAUCMS010000008.1:452332-464832 GCA_032357445.1 Enteromius radiatus | reverse complement strand
TTGATAAAGACAATGTGTGTTTATATTTAAGCATTTGGGGAAAATGTGCAGTATTGTGTGATGTCTTTTCCTGTTTCTTTTACCAGGGCAAACATCTTTAAATGTTTGAAGAGAAAATCCCCAACTATTTAGCCAAACACATAAAAATACCTGTTTTGCACACAGAGCTGATCAGTGAGACGAAACAGCTGCAGACCTCATAAACACACCCTGTGTAAGTCAAGGACACTCACCCACTCTCTCTCTCTCTCGGTCACTTCTCTATTCCCTTACATCTTATATTCCCATTTTTCATGACCCTGCTATATTTCGCTGGTCGCTCGAGTCTTTCTTCAGAAACGAGGGTGTGTTAAGCACATCACGGGCAGTAAAGGGGAAGTATGTGACCTTCAAGTGTCAAGAAGAAAGCCGACCTCTGACCTCTCCGTGCCAGACACTTGAGGGGTCAGTGGAAAACATCTGTGTATCCGGGCGTGGACGGGCCGCTCGGAGAGAGCGAGAGGAGGAGCAGTGTTTGTTTCAGATCCGCATGTACAGGTCAGTCGGCATAAAGTTACAGGCGTCATGTTGAAGCAGAACACACTCATAACACACACACACACTGATCACCCAAGACCATTACAGTCAGCAACCCACAGTTTCCCAGTTTTTACATCTGAACACTAACAAAAATAATAAAGATAAACCCACAAATATGAATATTTTAATCCTATTTTATTTATAATTGATATCTATGTATATACAGTGTGTGTGTGTGTGTGTGTGTGTAAATGATCAAATCAAATCAAAAATAAATTTGATTGCAAGATCTTGAGCTTTCTTTTTTTTAGATTATATATAAAATATTTTAAAGTAAACTTTTAAATAAAGTAAAAAAAAATAAAAATTGCATAAAAAAAATTAAATCACATTTAAAAAAAAAATAAAAATGGAATTTAAAAGATTGCAAGATTCTAATAGGGTATACTTTAAATTCTGCCTTTAATTAAAATATTTTTTTACTTTTTTTTTTTATAAAATATTAAAATAAAATAAAACACAGAATAAATTCTGGTCAGTTTTTGCCATTAATCCTGAATTAACCCCTAAATACAGAGGGTATGACAAATAATGCATGTATTTATATAAATGATATTTGCACACAAAAAAACAACAACTCATTTTTCCCGTGTGACATAATTTACATGATTAAGGTCAAGCTGGCATTGCGTCTGTGGTTTGTGGTTTTGGACTGTGTATCAGAGAGCAGGGAGTACAGTGGTCATGTGTGTGAGCAGTGAAAGGTCAGTTCAGAGGTCACGCCCTTTTACCTGCATTCTCTCCGATCATGTGATGCAGCACTTCCTCGTCCTAGTCTATCACACATTCCAGAACAGCAGGAAGCAGTTACCGCGGTTACCCTTGACCTCCATACAGCCCATAATCGCTCTGAGCTCTGGGTGAAAGGTGTGTGGATAAACATCTGACCATCAGACGAGGAACAGGTTAATGCTGTGACGTCTGACGCCTCCTGCTGGTGCGAGACATTACTGGGTTACTAGACTGAGTACTTCTAGAAATGATTTAAATCTTCAGACTGCAGCTGTAAGCAGCCTCGGAGGTGTTTGTATGCCGTTCACTGCGTGTGAAGCCACAGGCTCCTTTATTCAGACAATCCAGTGCCGTCGTCACGGAGACCAACAGGAATGTCCCAGGTCCCGTGACGAGGGGCCTCACTAAGGCCCTTTACAGTACAGACTGATTACTGGCCACAGGAAGAGTCCCATAATAATGAGTCTTAAAGAAGTCTCTTCTGCTTAGGAAAGCTGCATTTATTTCATGATAAAAACTTCAAAAAATATGAAATATTATACTCATTTAAAATACCTGCTTTCTATGTAAATATCTATTAAACTGTAATTTATTTCTGTGATGTTTAGCTGTATTTTCAGCATCATTACTCCAGTCTTCAGTGTCACGTGATCTTCAGAAATCAGAATAATATACTGGTTTACTGCTCACATTTCTGTTGACATGGTTGTGCTGCTCAATATTTTTGTGTAAACTGTGATACATGTTATTTTTCAGTATTCACAGATGAATTGAACCGCATTTATTAGAAACAGAAATCTTTTGTAACATTATAAATGTGTTTACTGTCACTTTTCATCAATTTAATGCGTCCTTCGTGAGTAAAAGCATTGATTTCTTTGAGTTCACTGGTAGTTTTCATTCTTTCATGGAAGGCATCAGTGTTTGGACTCAAAGGCCCCCTGCTGTCCAACACAATATACTTTAGGAGCCCATATGGACTGAGATATCTGCTCTGGTATTTCCATGTCTACTGTAATTATAACAATGCTGTTTGTTTTTACATTTTTCATTAATAGAAACGTACAAAATTTATGCATTAAATTAAATAACCAGAATTTTTTTATTTCCAAAATATGCACCATTCTAATTCCAAGTGCTCCTAAAAAAACAATAGTCTATTAAAAATAAATAAATACATACAATACAAAGCAAAACATTTCAAATAATAATAAAGAAATATAAATACAATAAAAGTTATTTAAATTAAATGATTTAATAAAATCAAAAGCTGGAAAAACTTACTAAATTAAATTATTATTTAATTATTGTTTATTAAATTTTAGATAATTTTGTAATAATAATGTTTATACTTTTAGAATATATACACAATTACAATTACATAACAATTAAAAACAAATTCTTATTTATTACATTTAATATATTTATTTAATAAAATATATGAAAATGACAGATAACACTTGGAAAAAAAGTATTATTTACATTTATTTGAACTTGCATTCATTTACTGAAGGTTTTCCTTGAGCGTTTCAATCAAAGGAGCAGAAACATCACCCGTTAATAACAATGGATCCTGACAGGCCCCTGTGCTGAAGGACGGGGCCCCCCCCAGCTTTATGCTGAAGGAGGGTCGGATCAGATCCTCTATTGTGTGTGTTTGCTCTCAGAAGGAGACGCGTCGCTTTGATTCAGTCCTGACTGAAACAACAACGGACGCTCAGGGGCCCAGATGAGCACATACACATACATGAAAAAAACAAGGGCCCCCGGACTCTATACCCACAATCCCAGACAACAATACACACACACACACTGCTGTAGGGCTTCAGGGGGTCCAGTGCTTCTGGGGTTAAATTTGGGACGCGTTTCCCGGCATTCACGAAAACAATGATGGGAACGCCAAGCTAGTATGGAAAGACAAAGATGTATGTATATATATATACAGTGCTGTGGTGAACGTATAAAAACACAAACATAGCATATAGACTTGACATGAGCTCACGCTTCTTCTGATCTCCTGCAGACTAATCTAATCACTGATTATCAGCAAATTTGATCCGTGTTTAATTTCTAAAAACCTTTCATCTGGATGATCATAACATTTTTATATTAAAATTTTTGAAAAAAAGATAAGATCCCCATAACGTTTGTACAATGATAAAATACAAAGAATCGGTGAATCATTTTAATTGATTCATTTGAACAGAACAGAAGCCCAGCTAATGTTCTCAGAAGGTTCTGCCAAGGTTCTCTAAAGGTTATGAACAAACATTTATCCAGTAAAATTAATATAAAACTATTAACAGATTGCTTATGATTTTTTGTTATGAGTTTTAGTTTAGTCTGCTTGATTCAGAAAGTTTAAAGAACATTCACATATCGTTTATGTTTCCCTCAATGTTTTCTACAATGCTCCAAGAAAACCAAGAAAAACGTTAAAACGTTCACAGTTGAGAAAGTTTCCAGAAATAATGTTTATAGCAAAATGTTCTCAGAAAATAGCTGGTTAATTAATAAATTACAAATTAATAACGAATAAATCTTGGCTGTATGGATGTTTATTGAGTTGTAGAAATGCAAATGTATTTTTGCGAAGCTCTATATGTAATGTTGGATATAAAGTGATATTATCATCCAGCTCTAATATGATAAATGCAACAATATATTAAGATGTTACAAACATTAACATCATGATTTTCTGCTCTGAAAAGCGCTGTATGAATAAATGTGAATAACTGACCGATACTGGATCAATCTCAGCACTGAACATTAAATTATGGATAAATGGACCTGTTTTATCATGCAGAGAAACAACAGAATCAGCTCTGAGACCTTCACAAGACGTGGGTTACCATCTACACAAACACACTCACACACCCACCTTTACCTGAACTCTCTGAAATCATGTGATGCAGAACTGAGCACTTCCTCTTCGTGGGTTCACAGCCTCAAACCACTGCAGAAACCCCGTTACCATGGTTACCCATGACCTCCATACATCCTATAACAGCATACATGATATCATCTCTCAGGACCAACAGCATCTGCAGTAATTACACACGCAGCACTGATTGATTACATGTCGTAAAAAAAAGTAACAATTATTTGTGCAAATAAAATAAAATACTGACATTTAAGCCAAGTTAAGAACGAAAGAATGACTGCACAAGCCCAGGATGACTCAGTTCCTCTCACACTGCAAACACGTGTGTGTGTGTGTGTTAGTAAGAGAACGTGTGTAAAGATGATCTAAAACGAGCTGGAGTAACACTGCCCTCTGCTGGACAGGTGAAGAAAACCTCAACACACACACACACACATTCATATAACAGAATTTTTTAATTTGTTTAAAATATAAAAGTAAAAAAAAAAAAGTTATTTTAAACAGCTGTTTGAACGTTCAAGACAATATTAAAGGTGCAGTTCACTCAAAAAAGACAATTCAGTCATCGTTTACTCATCCTCAAGTTTTGAGTTATAAAATATTTTGAAGAAGGTTGATAACTAAAACAGTTTATTTCCAACTGTTTCTTCAAAATATTTAGCAGAAGAAAGAAAATCATTCAGTTTAGGATACTTTTTTTTTTTTTTGAGTGAACTGGCCCTTTAAGAGAATGTTACATTTTATCATTAGGAGAATGTTACTTTTGAATGTTCTCTGAACCATTCCAAACTAACAAGTAACATGTGTTACAAGAACGTCTAGCGGGAATGTTTCAGAAGACATTCCAATAATTCCAATTAAAGACCAGAGAACTTTGAAGAAACCGTTCTATTAATGTATCTGGCAGAATGTGTTCTATTGCACTATTATTCCAGCACTGTACTTCCCTGTGAATGCTCAGCTTGGACTTTGAGCAGACAAACACGAATAGGAGGGCGATCATCAGAGCTCTGGAGCTCCAGCTCATTAGCGGTGGGTTTGATAAAGGTCTCGTTACCCTCGCAGACGTGGACTCGTCCTAATTTCTGCTGATCATTGATCTCTGATAGTCTTATCAGCCTCATATAAAGCGTGTCCAGCTCTGGCTCGGTCTCACTGATACACGCTCAGCTAAAGCCTAAAGATGATGTTCGTGACCCAGCGCCTGCTCGTCCTGACCGCTCTGCTGTCTCTGCTGCTGGCCTTACAGGTACATCACCGATCTGACCCATCAGAGACTCACTAACACACCCGAAAAAATCATTTTTAGTCCTGGTGGAAGTGCAGAAAATACATCTCTAGTCATCTTTTAGGACTTACTTAATATTACTTAATATTCAATTTTGTTGCATTTATTATTGTCTTTCTTTTAGTGATTTTTTAAAATGTTAGTTCTAAATAGTTTTGATCTCATTTGTTATTTCCAAACTTTTCTTGCCTGGTAAGCACTTTGAATTGCACTATTTTGTTTAGAAACTACCAAAATAAATAATTAAATAAAACTTTTTTTAAATTATGCTAATCAAATAAAACCTGACTGATGTTATATTAAATTTTACAATCGGCAAATAAAACATGGTATTACACATGCAATTTTGAAAAATTGAAATATGGAGACAAAAATAGATTTTCTATGCTTATTCTTATTATTATAATATTTCAAAAATATTAAATAAAATGGGAGAAAATATTGTTCAAAAAATACATATTCTTAAATCTGAAACATACTTTAGCAAATGCATTTAATAATATTTGTGCTGTCATATTGGTTTACTCTCATATTCCACAAATAAGACAATATATCAGTTCTGCACATCAGTGATATCAGTGTCTGTCATAAAGCACGCTTTCAGCTGATCAGGAGTCAGCTGCATGTGTCACTTGTTTCTAAAACAGGATCATCTAGTAATGTGCATGTGAAATACTTCCTCCAGCTGGAATAACACGGCTCTCATCTCATGGTTTTCCTGTGATTGTATGACGATGCGTTCTTTGATTCTGCCTGCTGCTTTTGTTTGCACATGTACTGTAACGCTTCTGTAAATCATTGTCTGGAGTTGCACAATGTCACTCCCCGAGCAAATGTTTGGGTTTGACCGTCCTTGACAGCTTTCTAAATTTAGAGGCTTAAGAGTCTAAATTTGTACAATTGGGACATAATTTAATTGCAGTGAAGATGGGATATTAAACATATGCATATTATCTTTTTTAAAAAAACCGTGCGCAAAAAATAAAGATGCTTAAAATATTCTTCACAGTGATGCCATTTTTAGTTCCACAAAGAACCATTCAGTCAAAAGTTCTTTAACCACCTCTTTTTCGCCACAAAGAAGCTTTTTGTGAAACAGAACGTTTCTTCTGATGTTTACGGTTTAAGGAACCATTTAGACAAAAATCTTCTTCTACGGCATCATGAAGCAACTTCATTTTAAGAGTCTAACTGCATTTTTTGAATCGCATAATTCTTGGGGGGGGGCACAATTAAGTTTGTTTCTCCCAATTCTGATTGTTTTTTTTTCTCTCAATTTTGAGATAGAAGTCAGAATTGCAAGAGAAGAAATGACTTCATTGCCAGATGTAAACCTGCAACTGCAAAACCAAAATCTCAAAATATGGGTCTCTCTGTCTGTAGGTCCAGACGGCACCCATAGACAGTGACTGGGCCACCGGACTGATCCATCGGGCCAAGCGCTCATTACTCTGGAGATGGAACACTCTGAAACCCGTGGGTTCTGGATGCAGAGATCATTATGAGTGTGGAACCAACTACTGCAGGTGAACGGGACCAAACACTTCAGTCCTGCCAATGCGCTTCGGGCGTCCCGAGATCAAATCTCCCTTTACCAATTCATGTACTCTCTACACTCTCAAATTAAAGGCAAAAACACCAAAAGTTAATCTAAATCAAAATTAAATAAAATAATATTATTCTGCCAAATATGAAATTTTTTTTTACATTTAATACAACCAGGCGGTAATGCATTTATTTATGAATGCTAACACATAGCCTATATATTGTGTATGTATTTCAAAAAGTACATTTATAGGCTACTACATATTAAATATATTTTTTCTTATAGGCTAAAGGCCTATACTGCTCATTAGGCCATATTAACATTAACTATAATGTTAACAAATGAGAGCTTATTGTAATGTGTAACCAAATGCTTGTGAAATGGCGGCGCCCGCGTTTACGTGAGAAATAAGGTGGAAAAAAGGGTTAGCACAGTTGACAAGAGAAAGAGCGGGCTTTTTAAGAGTTTGAGTCGTTTACGTTACGTAGGACTTTAAGTTCATTTTAAATATTAAAAAATGACTGTGATTGATGTGTTTGTTCAACCAAGGCAACAGACTAAGAAACACCAAACATGACAGCATTCATCAAATCAAATGATACTTACAAAGATGTTTTCCCTCTAATAAATAAATGATGTCACTTCCTGTTAGAAGATGTTGGAAACATTTATCCATTCAAACTGATGAATAAGTAATTGTGAATCACAATTTTAAAGGCCTTTTGAAATGGGGGTAATATTTGGCAGGAAGACCTAAAATGAACACTGTGAGACTCGATACGCCATTGATTCAAAAAAGTGAAAGTGATTCAATTGAAACAAGATTCGAAACACTTTGTACGGCGCATCACAAAGGATTATTTGTCGCTCTGAGAAACGCAAAATCATCGTGCAATATGACTGGATCAGTTATCGACATACGAACCATCTACATGATTCACACGCGTGCGATTCAAAACGATATTGCATTTGATGATTCAAATAACTGAATCGCTTCATTTTGGCTATCCGGGAAACACTCTTTCACCGTAAACCGTCTTAAACCGGACCACATTTTTAGCTCTCTGAGAAATGCGAATTTAGCGCGAAATGTGTTTGTTGTATCGACATAAAAACGGTCTTGTGATTCAATACGCGTGCGATTCACCAGAACCATATTGGCTGATTCGAACACGCAATTCCCTTTATTTTGGCGCGTTATAACGGATTTTAGCGCTTTGCAGAAACGCGAATTTACCGCGAAATTATGTTTTGAATAACACATAAAAGATATACGACGTGCTAAGAAATGCTAATTTATCGCACAACATCTCTATATGACTGTATATTGACAACCCTAATCACAAAAATACGTTCACACAGAAACTTGAACCTTAAGCTGTAAACAGATAAGAGATTATCATAAACATTGACCACTGAGTGAATCAGCAATTCAGATTTATAATGCAATCCAGCACAAGCGGGAAATGTTTTCGCACATTTTGTATTTCCTATTTTTATGTGAGTGCTTCAAAAAATAACCTACCTACTTTCCCTCTCTTTCAGGAAAAATACGTGCTCCTTCAATAAATATCAACAGGCATAACTGATCCTCAGATGATGGCACCAAATGAAATGATGGACAACAAAAATGGCTTAAATTGTGCTTCCCGTTGATTTCTCAAACATCATGACCTACATCAATCTGACAACACCTAAAGACAGCAGAAGACTTTCAGATCTACGTCAATCTCAAGATTCGGGTGAATCTCACCAAGAAATGTCCAGGTCATATCAACCTCCAAAATCAGAACTGTTTTTATTTAGCTAGTTGATTTTGGCATATGACCCGGCATGTTCTTGACACATTCACCTCCTCGGAAAACTCTCAGGAACACGTCTACAAGAAAACTCCAGTTTCATTATCAATGTTGTACAGATCTTGATAACGTGTAACATATTACATTTGCATCTATAGTGATTCAGATTCATTGAGGCCGAGATGTTTGACCTGATGAAATACAAACACGCATGGCAAAAGAATCTGTAGCAAATCTATTTCATTATCAGCTGCAGCTTCCAGAAGAATCAGGACATATTTATTTTGTAAATATCAGGCACATAAAGTGAGATGGTGTAACATGCTTATTTTGTTCAAATGTTTTATTGTTTGCCTTGCTTATTTTTGTTACATTGATAGTGCAATATTTAAAACTTAAATGCTCACATGATGAAATAAAGACATAAAAAATGAATTTTAAAAATTAAATCAATCATGAACATTCCTTTTTAAACCTAAATCAGTCTGTTTTCAGCTAACATCATCACTGGGTCTTAATTCATAAACACATTTCACAATCATCTTAATCGTGGGATTTAATTAAGATCTTCACCCTGGGAAAAGTACATTTACTTTCAAGCTGAAGTGAAACTGAAATCAGACCACATACCGTAGTAATATTGTGAACTTTACCAAATTGAAATTAGCAACCCTCAAACCGTCCCTTTTCAGACCTAACAAACACCAAACCAGACACAAACTTCCACCAAACACCTACAGCAATAAAACATGAAATGAACCATGCAGGACATGAGGTTTACTAAAATATCAACTAAACCGATCAGTGCACGACGATGAACATTAAATATATTCATCAAGCTGAAGCTGAATCTTCTCAATGCTGTGGTAATACTGATAAATACTGCATTTACAGAACACGGAAAACAAGGTTGTGTCTGGTTATTCACACAATTGTAGAGTTTAAATCAGTGATTATGGTTGATTTCTTTCAGGAATATTGTAAAAGTGTTATTAGCTGACTCTATAAACATTAGTGAGCCAACGTACTGTCAATATCTTGGTTTGCATCAAAGAAAATCACTTATATGGCCGAGGAGAAAACAAGAGCATCATGGCACTAAGTTATTTGGTCATTAAACAGAAGAGATTTAGTGATTTTAATTTCACATTCACCTGAAGCAGACTAAAAGTTACATTAGTCCTGAAGTCAGTATGAATTGGCACCGCTGTCAGTTTATTTGTCAGATGAGCTCATTGCAGTTGCATAAGTGTATTAATATAGTTGTGACATCAGTATCAATGTATCTGTTGCATCACATCTGCTGTCACTCTGTTAGTGTTTTCTGATTTATAATTCAGTTTAGGATGTGAAACTCATTGGCTGATTTGGACACGCCTGCACTATTTGGTTCTGTGATGCTCATTCAATGCATTAAAAACACGTCTGAAAGACCTGGATCCGAGGCCAGGTGACCTGAGACAAACTTTGAACTTTGAGTCGCCTGCGGCATGTACCGGTGCTCCTTGAACCGTTTACGATGAAAGCAGGGGCTGCCGCTCGGCCTCGGTGCTCTGAGAGACAGAAAAAACAGTTTGAAAGGCATTAAAATAAAGCAAATGAAGTTCCAGGCAGCACTGCTTGTGGTCTTTTTGGAGAAATGCAATCGAAGGACGTGTTCCATTGGAAAAAACTGGACGATTTTATGTTATATTTATCTGTGCTCTTGTGTTTTTATGCTTATTATAGTATCACTCGGTACGTTCTGTTAGAATCAAACATGACGTGAGTTTTCTGTGCATTTCGAATGAAAATATCAGTATTCGAAATCTAAATCTTTTCTTGCCTTAGTGACCAGGGCTATTTTAGTATTATTTATATAGTATTATAGCCTTTATTTAATATTTTTAAGTAGCTTTTATTTTCATATTTTTGGTTTTAGTTTTATGACAGTTAACAATTGTACCTACATTTATATAAACATAGTGGTTTTCATCAAAGAAAATCACTTAATATAGCAGAAGTGAAAACCTGCAAAGACAGCATGGTACCTAATATTTCTAATATTTCACTTTTTAAAACAAAAATTAAATATATATACATTTATGCATTTAGAAAAAACATTTATGTTTATTATACAATTAGAGCAAATATATATATATATATCTTTTTTTGTCACTTTACAATTCTAATTTAATAAAAAAAAAAAAGATTACTTTTTTCTTATACATATATGTATTTATTGCAGCTGTATTTTAATTATTTATTAATTATTTTTTTTATAGTTTCGTGAAGGAAGTGACGTGAGAGCCTCACCAATGGCGTCTGCTGTCGGCACATGAACACGATGAAGATGATGCCCAGTAAGATGCCTACACTGATCACTATGAAGGGGATGTTGATGATCACGTTAGCCTCTGTAACAACTGCGTACAGCTTCTTGGCAGATTCCTCGTCAATAAGGACGCTCTGGAAAACAGGATGGAAGCGTTTAGAAGATAAGAAGAAAAGAGACAGAGATGAAGAAAAACACTTTCATGTTTCCTCCTCAGGCCCTGTGTTCTCCTGCCTGATAACATGAACTCAAAATAACTGCTTTAGAGTTAAGATCTCATTCGACAGAACTACCATCTTTTTCATTTAGTTCTCTTTCATCCAGAAAATAATAATAATCTAACGGTGAAACTGGTTTATCTCTATATTTTTAAACATGAGTCAAGCTGATGCAACCGTCTCATTTCCTCTTTCATGCCTTGTGTCGTTCAAAGGTTGATATAAAATTTGCATCATGTTTGGACACTTAATCTGTTGCACCTTTCACCTGATTTTGCATCTCCACAAAGCAACAAACACACACGTGCTGAAAAAGTCCAGACAGAAGCACTCGATCTGTTTGGACTGCAGCTTCACAGAGATTCAGGATCTCTCAGTGCTGTTTCTTCATTACAGTTGGATTTAGCAAATTAGATCTGGATGATAACATACAGAGTTGCATTTTGTGACAGTATATAAACCATCCAATAATCGAGGTTTGAAATATGGTATATGTGGCTTTATGTGAGAGTGAAAACAAGTTTTTCAGTTCATCTTTCTGAAAGTTGACCTTGACATTGCAACTATTTGAGTTGAACTATCTGAACTCAACAGGAACACAGGTTTTGACACAATTTGACCTGCTATAAAAGCCTTGTAAAAATATAGATGATCGTTTTCTAAAACATTACCTCATTAAGGTACATCACTGGAAACACCAGCGTCTGGATCTTCCCGGTTTCACTGCAAAACAAAAAAGAAAATATGATTTTGATGGTGTTTAAAGATGTTTTGAGCACGTTCATTATAGGAAAGCAAAACTGTAAACTTGAAACAAAAAAAGCAAAAATAAAAAAATTCAACAATATTTCAAATTACTTAAATAACTTAAAACCTTACCTAAGATTAAAGTGAAACTAGAAAATAATAATAATAATAAAATATTAACTATAATTATACCCATTATACATGGATTCAGGATTTAGACCCATCAACAGAAGTTTTAAATGAATGCAATATAAACAAAACAACAACAAAAATAAAACATCATTTATAAATTACATTTATTTAAGCTAGCATTTCTTACGTTTGTTTTGCAATAAAATTACTCAAATTAATGAAAACAAGCTATAAAAATTAATCTAAATAAAAATATTCACT
>JAUCMS010000008.1:404942-415670 GCA_032357445.1 Enteromius radiatus | reverse complement strand
CGACGATATTATCGTTTATCGCGATAATTTCTTGGACAATTTATCGTCCAGCAAAATTTGTTATCGTGACAGGCCTACCAATAGCATTTGTGAACACAACAAGAATTTGTTTTTGGCCCCGTCCCCTGACTGTCTTAAGTTTGCGTGTTTGTTTAGATCTGTGCACATGTAGACATCCTTCACACCTGTGGGTTCTGTTCATGGTTTTATTATTTGTCCTTGTGTATATATGTGCACACAATCATATCTTTTGTGCTCAAAATGTTCCATTTGATCTGGTTTACATGTTACGTGCGAGATTCGTTACTGTGCACGCAATACTGTAATTGGCTTGCACAATGTGTTAATGCGCTTGCGCAATTTGTTCCCCCCACTTTTGACGATATACAAACGTGTCATTTTGTGTTTGTTCTCAGGCACATGTGATAGACAACAGACAGAGTTCAACGTAAAAATAAACACTTTTTTCAGTATGATTAAACAAAGAAATTAGTTAGTATTATATTAAATTACTGCGGTGGCCAATCAGATGTAAGATGTGGATGTCCTCAAAACTCCATAGATTGTTTGTGCAAGTACCTAACTACAAGCTATATTTATGTTCTAAAGTTACGCACCCCCTAGCAGGCGTAAAAATAATGTCTCTGGGTTTGAACCCACGATCGCATCTCTCTACAAACTGAGCCACACCAACCCTGAATCTCATGGCCGATAAAATAGTACAAAACAATAATATGCAAATGTTCTTGCAGTCTTTTTGACTTTTGTTCATATCAATATGGACTGAAATAAAAAAAGATATATTATGTAATAATATATCTAATCATCCACGTGAGATATTTGTGACTGGAACCAGATGATTGGTGCTTGGGGCTATATCTTTGATGCTATTGTTTTCATCAGCTGGAAATGGAAGAACATGACCTAGGAAGCGGAGAGTCATCATCTCTTATCATGAACTCAAGCTGGTGTAAGTGTTGATTTCTGCTGTTTCTTATTCATTTTCTGACAGATATTAATTAATTTCAATCAAAGGGCACATTCTTTTACTGGCAAAGACCTGACAAGCAGATCACTGACTTTAATATAATAAGACTTATTCAGCAGTCAAAATATACTTCATTTAAATGATCATTGTGCCTATTAAAGGAAAGATGGAGAGTAAATGATGACTGAATTTACGTTATTAATCAAACTGTCTGTTAACTCGCAATCATTGTAGTAAAAAAAAAAAAAGTAAACCTGTAAACAAATGCCTGGCATTTATTTCAGGGTCAGTCTAATATTCTCTGTTACCTAATATTTCTGGCTGAAGTCATACAAAAAATATAAAATCAAAGAATCAACTCAACTTTCTAGAAGCATACTACCAAGTAAAACACTTTCCATGGTCACTAACGGTCAAATACAGTCCTACAGATATTTTTGTTGGATCAGTGTTAGTATTTGTGCGCGTTCACATGCTCCTGGCCACTGATTGGCTAGAACCAAGATACCACAACATTGAAGAAGTGCATAAATGTATTCTGAAGTTCTGAAGACTCATTAACAGAAGTAACTCCATCAGTATTTCAGCGATCTGTAGCAATGCATCATTTGCTTTCTTTACTGTTAGTCATCATCGGGCTGCATGTGAGCTTTCAGACCAGGATCAAATCAGTGCTGACTGTGCCGAATGGGGAATGGAGGGGGACATGGGATGAAGAAATGTGCAAAAGTGGGACGTACGCCATAGGGTTTCGTCTAAAAGTAAGTCTGGCAATGACTGGATCATGGTAATATGTTGGTTTTCTTAGTGATTAAACATGTATTTGGTGACTGAAGGTTCAGTCGCTGCAACTGCTTAAGATTTAATACCCTGCTTAATAGTAAAGAACATGAAGATCTTTTAAATGAAGTGATTGTCATTGTTTGTTTATTAGGTTGCTGAACCTTCCTCTGCTGGTAGTAATGATGACACAGTGCTCAATGGGATCCATCTTCATTGTATCAGGCAATCAGGTGTCTTGAGCGGCTTAGTTTGGTCACAAGTAGGAAGGTAAAGTGCTCAAACTCTGAATAACAAAACTAACTACAGCAGGTTTTATTGATAATTCTTGCATTAATAGCAGCATCTGCATGAGCTAGACAAATAAAAGGATTTATGTGATAAATGTGTATTTGTCCACAGGTACAGTCAGCATAGAGGGAATGGATTTTGTCCTTGTTCCTTTTTGTCTGCTTTTCAGCTGAGATTTGGAGACAGCATGACCGCCATCAGCAACATCAGGTGAGTAAATGCTGGTGTAAGTCCTGTAGGGTAACATTTTCATACAACAGTTTAATAAATCAAAAAGGTCACAGATTGCTTTTCTGCCTGAGAGGCAATGATGAAGTAGGCATTTATCTGTCTGTGCAAACCGTTCTGTGCCAATCTCTACTGCATAATAAAGAGGATAAGGTGGAAAACAAATACTGTACTTTTGGTTTAATTAAAAAATGCTTTTAGCTAACAAAAACGTAAAAGGGAAAATTTACCCCAAAGATTACAATTCTCTCATCATTTACTCACCCTCAAGAACAATGGAAGCCACTTCCTTAGGATGAAAAAAAAAACACTATGAAAGTCAGTGGCTACAATCATCTGTTAACATTCTTAGAAGACGTTTTTTAGAATAAATAAACTATGAATAAAACTGAATGCATGATGGTAGCCACTGTCTTCCAGAGTAGCTACTACTGAAGATAATGAATGGCTACCATCAACTGTTTGAAGGTTTTCCCTTTAGGTTCTGAAACTTACAGCATGTTTTTATAACAGAATACTTCTTACTGTATATATTGGAGTAAGAGCATGGGAAATTTGATTTCTGAATTTATTACTACTTTAATCCTGAGTAACTTTTATTTTCAGAAAAAAATCAGCCAGTATCCACCAAAACCATTACACTAGTGAGAGAAACTTGCTTGTGATCATTAATATAACATTATAATAACATTAACAGCGCTCCTCACCCCAGGCAAAAATCACACAAACCCATTTTCCCTTCACACTGCTCACAAATGTATTTGTTGTATTTAGTTATTCCTGGTTATTTATAGGAGTGGGAATCTTTAGGCACCTAACGATTCGATTCCAAAACGATTCTTGATCTACTTTTTTTACCCCCCAATTAATTTTTCTGCTGTGCAAATGCATCTTTAAAACTTTACATCTTAACCAACATTGAAGTTTCTATGCTTTTTGTATATATTTGAGATATCTGTGTGTCAGTACTGCCATCCTAAAAGTAGGGGTGAGAATCAGTCTCACAAACTTAAGCCAGGACTAGGCCTTAATTAAATTAAGAGATTAATGCATCTTTTGCAAAATTTTAAGATATGTCAGAGCAAGATATTTTCAGTTGAAGCAGTTCAAACATGCATTTAATCTGTGACTAGCTTAAGCCTTGTCTGTGAAACCAGGAGAATATCACATTCTCACTCTGAAAGCATTACTGACAGTGTGTTCATCAGTTTCGTAGAAATAATTTGAAAATGCAAGTGAATTTAACCACGGCCGCGATCAGCCTCTTCAGGACAAATAAACACAAATTATTGATTATGAAATATTCTGAATCGATTCAGAATCGCGATGCATCGCTAAATCGATTTTATCTCCCACCTCTAGTTATTCATACAGTAAATATCATAATATTGTCACATATGAATTTCCTCCAGATTCAAGTGCAGTCGAGAGCAGCCTGTGCCTGTGGGTTACGTCAGAGGCACGGGCGAGTGGAGTGGCTGGAGTAAACGGTGTGAGGGAACAGGAATCTGTGGTGTTAGTACACTGAAAGAAAACAACGTGCTCAAAAACGTGCGCATGTACTGCTGCTATTAAGGCGATGGGATCGCACACACAAACACAGATGGCAAAGCAAGTTCACCTGAAACACTGTTCGTTTGTTTGATTACACAGGAAGTGCTGGTTACACTGAGTTGTTTGTTTGTTTTCTCAGGGTGTAAGAAGACCACCAGAAAAACAATCAAATGGATCATAACCATAATGAACTAACATGAACTGCACTGCACATACCGCTGATCTGTACAAACAGTCTCTCATTATTACACAGCTATTTATAAAAAATTGTTTTAATTCTTTCATGTAATTCATTTGGCAATGAGAATATGAGCAATAAAGTTTCTTCCTTGCAGTTTCACATCCTTTATTGTAACATCTTACATCAAACTTTCACTGCATTATTATATTTGGCAGATGCTTCTATAGAAGCTTACGTTGCATTCAAAGTAATCAGCTATTAGCCTGAAATGGCACAATGCCGTCCATTGACAGTAATGTCTTGGAATTGGATGCAAAAAGTTTTGGTTGAGCAGGACATACATGTTTAAAAATAAACATCTTTGAAGGACAGAAATACAGTCTTCACTAACCTTGGTAAAGTTCACATTAAATGTATCTTTGCTTCTCACTCCTTCATTTGACTAAATACATTTAGACTTGATGGACTAATCAAAGAATGAATAAAACATTTACAATAACTTTCATTTCTGTAGCATCGTAACAATATATATTTAAAGTATTTCTGTGAATACTGTGATATTAAAATCAAAACATACAGTGAATACAAATGCCAAGCAATGCAGTTTTAAATTAGCTAAACCTTAGAAGTTGTCTTGAGTGGCATTTGACCAAGTTTAGTGTATGATTGTGTGTTTACCTGCAGGTCATTGACTTATCAATATAATATCGGATTAAATCTGTATTTCTGCGCCACAGTTTCGCGTCTGATTACTCTCCTGAACAAGAGAATAATAATATTGATCAAATCTGATGTCTTCTTGAGCCACTGATGAGTTTATATTCTGATTCTATGTACTATTGGAGAGAGGTTCTGTTTGCTGTGCTGGTTGGACTTAGATCCAGCTCTTGGTGGAGGGTCAATGTCCTACATTAAGCTCTGTGACAAACCGTCACACACACACACACATCTGTTCTGAGCTCCCGCAGGAGACATAAAGACGGCTCTCAAACCATGTCTAAGTTTCTTTCTCTCACACTGATTTCACTGCTGGCTGTTTTCGGGCAGTATGTGATCGCAGGAGGACGCTTCGAGCGAACTATCAGCAGACCATTCGGGTCAGTGCTGAAGGTCCATAACGGGATGAGATGGGGCTCGTGGGGTCAGAAAGAAATGTGTCCAACTGGAATGTACGCCACAGGCTTCAGTCTTAAGGTGAGTAACTCTTAGCAGCATATAGTAGTGTGAGGTTTACTGATTGGTAATCAGATCAAAACTAATTCGTTTTCTAGTAATTCATATTCCTGATCTCATTATGAATTATTAGTCTTGTTATAACTAATTATAGTGTAGTTTGTCACCTAATGCAATCTAAGCCAAAGTTAACCAATAGTACATTTTACAGTAGCACACTATGATATTATTATAATATGTGTTTGCGATATAATCAAATGTATAACCCCAAAATGTGACATTTCATAATCTTTAGTATCTTAACTCGAAAACTGACAACTATTATATGTATATCCAACTTTGCCCACATACATACAGTAATATAGCAAAACTCAACTATGGTAGCTGTTCATTTATATCAGTAAAGCACTATATAGTTATACTACTTTACTGCACTTTTCATTTTGTAGATTTTCAGATTTTGTTTTACTCTAATTTTGTTATTTATTATTTCAATCTTAAGTAGATATTAGAAATATTTAATGAAAGTGTAATTGTTTATTTAAGTTAATGTAAGTTCTTAGTTTTTGTTTTAGTTAGTCATAATAATAACTGCTCAGTGTGACTATAAACTATTGAGTTATTAGTACATGACTAGCTGTTGTTTTTCTGAAGGTGGCAGGTATGTGGGAATCTCTGCTGGTCGGTGATAACACAGCACTCAATGGGATTCGCCTTCACTGCATTAACCCATCCAAAAGCTCATCGGGTCCATACGAGGACTACGCCACAGTTCAGTCCGACGTAGGAAGGTAAAAAGCTTGAACTGGACATAATACAGAGGCTCCATACTCAAACAAGAGCTGCCTATTTAGACAGCATTCAATAACAGAGCTGCTGCCTATGTAGAGCGCTTCAACCATTAATGAGGATCATTTCAATTAGATGCAGCCATGTGCAAGACAGCATAGTCAGCATCAAAGTATTTGCCATCTCTATTAAGCTTCATTTTATTAGGCAGATATATGCTATTTACACTAAGTGCAAATAGTCAGATTACAGTGGGTACGGAAAGTATTCAGACCCCCTTACATTTTTCACTCTTTGTTAGATTGCAGCCATTTGCTAAAAAGTTCGTTTATTTTCCTCATTGCAACAAGTCAGGCTATCTGCACTTACACAGCATCTACACTGAGCGCTAGTGGCACGGCGCAACAAAATGCAATGGTATCTGTTTTGCTGTCTATACTGGATGCGTTCTGTTCTATGTTTTAAATGATTTTCGACAGTCGCTCTGTCGCGTTCGGTGTAGACACGGTATTAGCGTTAATGGACACTCCATATTTATTAATACAAAAACTGGTTCTATCACTAACATTCCTGTTCTTTCCTCAGCTGGGGAAAATGGTCAGATATCAAATGGTGCTCGAGTGGATTTCTGACATCTTTTCAGCTGAGAGTTGAACCCTACCAAGGAACCTGGGACGACACGGCCGCAAACAATATCAGGTGATGAACTTATTTAACTTCTGACAACCGGTTTTCCTAAAGCAGCAGGATTCTGGCACGAGAGTGTTGTTCTAACAGCATCCCATAACAAGCTGTACAAACATATCACTGCATGAGTCTCATCTGACACGGATATGAAGTAACCTGGTCAAGTGTCTAGAGTTGTTTAACACTTGAGCTGGACAGTTGGACTCATAGGCTGTTGTATTTTCAGGTTTAACTGCAGTGGAAATGCAGGAATGCTGCAGGGATCTGGGGTATCGTGGGGTGAATGGGGTGACTGGAGTGAGAAGTGTGGAGGAAAGGGAATCTGTGGCATCGAGACGATGGTCGAGCAGCCGCAGGGAGTCGGAGACGACACAGCCCTCAATGATGTACGCATGTACTGCTGTGATTAAACTGATTGGTTATTTCTGGAATTAATCGTTCAGTGGATTTTTTTTTAATGCATAATCAATAAACCTACCTTCAAGTATACACTGATGTTTTGGCAAGAATGAATTGGACAGATCTAAGAGTGACAGATTTTGTCCTATTCACATTTAATGGACAACAGTGAAAACAACAGCTACATACTTATGTTTTCCTCAGGTTTGTTATGAGATAAGTTTTGAGACTAGTTGTCAATTTCTATTTAAATGGATACTATGCATAAGGCGAATGATGACGTGTATATTTAGTGTCTTAAACAAATTATAGAGACTTTAAAAAAAAAACTAGCTCCCTCAAAAAAATTGAATTAAATGAAATAAATACAAATACGAAATAACTCACCTTGGTGTTGTTTTTACTCACCTTGGTGTTGTTGATGATGTCTTGCCTAAACTGTTTTGGCCAGAATTCATTGGGCAGATCTAAAATAGAGATTTTTTAAAATTATTATTCTATTTAATAGAAGACGACAACAACAGCAACAACATCTTATTATTATTATTATTATTATTTACTTGTGTTTTCTTAAAGTTTGATATAAGATTATTGTTGTGAATAGCAGTCAGGGGTGTGTTTCCCGAACAACGATGTAACTCGCTGATTAATCGTGTTTTGGAAACGAACTAGCTAGTCACGACTGTTTCCCGAACACGGTCGTTTGAACCACATTAGGTCAACAACATAGGGCCATTGTTGACGTCACACACATGTGGAGGAGGAATAACTTATGCTCTTTAACTGATTAGAGGTCTCCAAGATACTACTGTTTGGAACATGACACACATTGACTAATTTACAATTTTTGCTCACTGTCATTTTGCTTTATTTGATCTTTGAATCATCGCGGGTTCCCTCTTACGTCATACTCCGGGGTTCCATTTGTGCACATGCGCACTTTTCAAAAACAGCTTTTAGAATGGACGTGCAAGAACACACAATTAAAACGCATTTTATATTTAGATAGAATGTAAGATAAAGACAGTAAAGCATCTTAGTTTGCTTCTCGGTCCCAAGAGCATATTTATTAAAGCCTATATATCTCACTAACAAGAAACTATGCTTCTAACCACAGGTCCAAAGCTGTAGTTCTAACCACGTACGTTTGTGACGTTGATTGCGAACGTTCGTTTAAACTATGCTTTCGGGAAACACCGAATCGTTGAACTGTGCTGGTAACGATGAAACTTGCGACCATTGTAGACTAACCACGCTTTTGGGAAACGCACCCCTGACTGGAAAATGGGGACAAAAACCGCGTAGTGCATTCCAGGCTTTCGAAGGATTAAAATAATTTACTCACCTCGGTTCTAATCCAAGCAGTAGCTACCTTCTTCATCCGAAATGGCATCGAAACATTTAAAGATGTCCTACTCGCGCTCGATCATACAATAACTCGTCACTTCAAGCTTTGAAAAAAAGGACGCAAACGCCTCATACCTAACATTACTCGAAAGTCATGTCGTACGACATAGGATAAGTTCATATTTGGTTCTCCCGTCTGTTAGCTTTCGGTTTTCATTGACCTGGAGCACCGATTTTTTTAAAAATAGGCGCGAATTTTCTCAAGCGCGCCAGCGCCAACTGCTGCTCTCATGAACGCGCACGTAAAAGCCGAGGTCAAGATATATTTAGGTTGATTATTAATAGAAGTAGTAGTAGTAACATTATAACATTTAAATTTTACCAACTATTATTTAAAGCGCTCAGAAAGCCAAAAGTCATAACCATGTGTGTGTGTATCCTTTTCAGTTACCACAGATAATTAAACGTATACCTCAGATTGTAAAACTGAAATGTAAAGTCAATAACAATGGAAAATGTCACTAAAATTACATGAGAATGGCGATGATAGAATAAAAATTACACCTGGTTTGACATCTACACAAGACGCCAGGAAAGGAGGTAATGAAGTTATACCAAGTATACTAAATAATTAGCTTTTAAGACACTTGACTTAAGTGACTTTGATTACTGTGATCATAAAAGTAATTTATACAAATAATGTTTTTCCCTGCTTTTATACATTTTAATAAATCAAAACCACACTTGAAATGACAAATACAGGACTCTGATTGATTGTATTTGTTTTTATTGTTCAACAGGATGCAAAAAAAAAAAAAACATTTATGAACATCATTCAAATAGTTTATTACTTGGCTAAGCTCTATTTTATGGTTCCAGAAGTAAGAAATACATAATCTTAGAAGGACAGAAACATTAATGTTAAGGTATTGCCCTTCCTCACTGACCTAAAGGAACATTTGTTCATCGTTTGTTTGTTCTTTCTCACGTAACATTTCTCCACGCGCTCAGACATCACTAATGCACACAGAAGCATACATGCTTTGTGAAAAATATAATACATCATCACTCTCGAGATCTATATGGTCTGTTTTATCATTTAGTGGAAATAGAGATTTGTTGTCTGCTTCAATCATCATCATCCTCATTGGTTCATTACAGATCTGCTGTGCGTGATTTGTGAGCTCAGGGTTTCTGAGCGAGCAGCGTGCTAAGTTTGATCTTGCCGTCCATAGACGCGGTGAGACAAGTGCCACAGTCCATCGCCGAGCACCAATCAACTGTCACCACAGGTGCTTTATGACCGCTGAGAGACAAGACGCTTTCCAGACCCGTGTCCGCCTTATTCAGCTAGAAAAGAGGAGAGCAGATATGAGGTTAGATCCTTTACATTAACACTGAAACCATGAATGAACCTTTTGGTAAGGACAGAAACAAAATACTGGTGATAAAACCAAACTGATCTGAGAGGTGTGAGGGGTTTTTACCCGGTAGATAACTCCTCCGCTGCTGGAGCAGGTGAGAACATGTTGTCCCTCGGAGTCAAAAGCGAAGAGTCGACCGCGTGGAACCTGAACCTGTTTATAACCGCTGTAACCCGACAGGACAAACGGCCCCACGGCATCCTGGGACAGCAAGTACTCCGACTGTTTCACACCACAGCGGTGGATATTCCACTGAACAAACTGACAACAAACACAATATGATGTTTAGTGTTTACACGACATGTAATTCAAAAGATTTTTCAATAGATTCAGAAGCAAATCTCAGAATTCTTATGAATTCACTGAAATCGGCTCTAAAGGTATGGGCTGCATTTGCCATTGTTTGGCAAATTTTGGGGGGCAATTATCATTTTTCTCAATGAGTTGGTCACATGAATTCACTGCACTAACTAACAGAAAGCAGATTGTTTTGACAGTGACTACATTGCTACATAACTGGCTCTTTCCTGCCTGCACAATGTAGGCAAGAATATGTAAACAGATAAAGAGATTCCCGTCACCTTCCCATCCTCTCCGATGCTGAAGACGGTGTTCTCGTCGTAGCTGAACTCAACGCTGTACACTTCACCATCATGAGCTTTCCAGCTCAACGCACTCTCATAGCGCTGCATGTCTGCAGAGAAACACACACTTCAACATGCAGAATAGGGCTGCACGATATTGGAAAAAAATTACATGGCGATATTTTTTTTTCATTTTCATTATTATTTTTATTTTATTTAAATTTTTTTGAAAAATTCTCAACTTCTGCCGCGAGCAACGCCAGTGAAGCGCCGCCGACGGATCCACAATTCCTTTCGGCAACG
>JAUCMS010000008.1:389248-404842 GCA_032357445.1 Enteromius radiatus | reverse complement strand
CCTTCACATCGTATGTTCCGGCGATGTGACTATCGCTCACGCGCACATCGCGATGTCGATGTCAAAACAGAATATCGCTCAGCCCTAATGCAGAATACATGCGAGCCGCATCAAGTTTAAAAGACGATATAATATATAATAACCTGTAATATAATCAATGTAACTGCACTGACACCATCAGATGAGAACAAAAAACTGATTGACAACACTTCTGTCAATGAAACTTGTTTCATACTTGATCAACTTTGAAACATTGACACTGTTACACAACTGAATTGAACTGAAACAATGCTGAACTAAACTGAGCTGAAAAATAACTCTATTATCTCCTATAGAGCTGATTAACAGCTGAAACTGAATTAGTTTCATAATGATGAATTTTGCAACATTGGCAATGAACTGAATTGAATCAACACTGAACTAAGCTGCTTTATAGCTTAAATGGAATTAATTTCCTAACTGCAATGAATTTATTACTGAACCGAAGCAGCATTGCACACTGAAATAAACTGAGCTCAATAAAGACATAAAATAGTTGTTTTATAACTGATGCACATTGACCCTGTTTTTAACTTAACTCAATCAACACTGAAATAAACTGAATCTATATTGAACTAAATTATGCTAAATAATGACATCACTGTCATCTGTAAAGCTGCTTTACAGCTGAAATTGAATTTGCATCACAATTAATGAATTTCAATGAATAAAACTGAACTGAATTGATTTAAATAGTAACTATTGTTTTCTGTAGAGCTGCTTCACAGCTTAAACAATGACTACTATCTTTTGTAGAACTACTTTAGAACTAAATTGTCTGTAATTGGCATTTAACTGAATTGAGAATAATAACACTATTGTCTTCTGTAATGCTGAACAGCTGAAATTAGTTTCATAATTGGTGTAATTTACAACAGTAAAGTTTTCAATAAAGCACTGTAGAAATAAATGGACTAAATCTACCTCTCAGCTCAACTCAGACACCATGATAACGTTCTCACCGAACAGTCGGATCATCCCGTCCGCCGCTCCGGTCACCAGCAGGTTTCCATTGTGGTTAAACGCTGTACAGTTTATAGCGACCGGACCCGGCTCCAACGCAAACTGCAGCTGAGAGCAACAAGACAAATGTCATTAAAATTAGTTTTGTTTGTTTGTTTATTATAGTCAGTGAAGCCTTTGATACAATCTCGCACAAGATACTCCTGGATATAGTGATCACTGGCACCCCCTGTCTTCTATTAAAAATGTTTAAATCAAGACCATCTACAGTTACTACTGGAGTTCCTCAGGGCTCTGTTTTGGGGCCACTCTCATTCATGATCTACTTCCTACCACTAGGTTTGATTTTCAGGAAATACGGTATCCACTTTCACTGCTATTCTGATGACACCCAGCTAAACCTTCTAGCTCTTTCCCTCCACTTTCCTTGACTAAATGTTTAGCTAAGACTAAAACTTGGCTTTCAGGTAACTTTCTCAAACTCAACAGTGATAAAACACTGTGAGGTTTTACTTATTGGTACAAAGTCTACATTGACTAAATCTGACTGTTTTACTCTAGATACTGATAATGATGCAATAATAATGCTCTTAATCTTTTAAAGAGCGAATTTGGCGTGCTGTCTGGGGAGAACGGCGAACTCCGAACCCTAAAGGTTAGAGGCATTCAGCTCGATCACCCTTGCCCCCCCTGGAGGGCGTGACTCGGGTAGTAGGCGGAGAAGGGGTGGAGGAGGGATGCAAAAAAACGAGATGCTGGTGAAGGGAATGCTGGGGTTTTTATGCGGAAGGGGAAACGGTTTGATTGGACATGAGTTAACGAGGAATGATTAGAAGATCGGCCGCCAGCCGTGCGTGATTTGTTCGTTCAGCGATCCTCTCGAAATTATGTTGTTTGCAAAACATTCACTAATTGATCTTCCACCGTATCTTACTGATCTTCTACACATCTATACTCCTTCTCACACTCTCAGATCTTCTCACTCTATCTCTCTTGTGCTGCCGCGTATACGCTTCAGTATCCATCAGTAATCTAGCAGCAGCATTATAATCGTAAGTTTTTAGTCATTGCATTTCTGAGTTGGTGTCGTTTGGCTCCATTACCTGCTGTTTGACGGTTTTGGTGTCCCACAGCAGCAGCTGTCCGGATACAGGAGCTGAACCTCGTGCATCGCCCTCACCAGAATGAGCCGCTTGAGCTGCAGCGGAGCAAACGAACGACGTTCCGCTCGGACTGCAGGCCAGTGACAGGATCCTGAACACACAGGAAGATCCGAGTGGAACAGGAATCTACTGCACGCCTGCTGTATACGGTCATCTACTTTTTAAAACAAAAATCCTGATGCATTATGGGTAATCTGTGAGGGCTCACCGTAGATGGATGTTGTCTATTGACATCTCGTACAGGTTCTTCTTGGCTTCCGTGTCGTAAAGTTTTACCGTGCCGACGCCACTGCCGAGTAACAGCTACAGGAGGACAATCACCACTAAATCAATAAAACTAAGCTAATACTAGTACTTTTTACACTATTATGCAACATAATAATTCTATAATAATAATAATATGTCTTTAATTCAGCAAAAATGCATTAAGTTGCACTACAATGACTGCTTTCAGCATTGAAAATAATACATTTTTGAGCAGCAAATCAGCATATTAGAATGACTTCTAAAGGATCATGTGACACTGAAGAGTAATGATGCTGAAAATAAATTACATTTCAAATATATATTTAAATCAGGGTTATTACAGTATAACTAAATAAAAACACACACATTTTCATTACTTGGAACTAAATAAAATCTCAAAACTTACCAAGGCATTTAAAATTTTTGTTAGTTTAACCTGAAGAACTAAAAAAAACTAAGCTATTAGCTTATATAATAATATATTAATATTGGGTTCATTTCTTACGCTTAATCTAGTTATCAGTGTTTGTTCATGAACAGTGATTTACCAGTCTGTCGGGTTTGGCCGCCCATTCCAGAGAGAGCAGGGGGGACTTGGACATGATAGTGGCTTTGGTTTGCATGATGGGATTGAAAGCCCAAACCTTCACCACCCCGTCCACATCCAGACTGGCCACTTTCCTGCCGGAGCAGTCCACCCTAAAAACACAAACATGAAACATAATGACTGTCAAACTGCTTCTGCCGCACGAACAGCTATATTTAATGTTAACTCTCTACACTCACCTGCAGTGCATGATGGATGAGTGATGCTCTCCATACTCCTCCTGACTCAGCTTAATGAAGGGCTGCTCCGCTGCAGCTCCGCCCACTTCACAGACTCGTGCTTGATTGGTGGAGTCTGTTTGATCTGGAAAAGCTTCGGTTTGAGCATCAGGATCCGAATCGGTTTTCTTCTCCAAACTCTGTGGAGATCAGAAACACAATAATAGATACAATAACAAACACAACAGACAGACCTGTCATGATGAAGACATGCTCCCACTCCCATGATGCACTGCACATGACAAACGTTTTACCTAAACTCACAAAATTGTACATATTTGAATATATATTACATTGGAAATGCTTTACACTATGTTCCATTTGTTGGCATTAGTTTACTAACAATGAAAAATACTTCTAAAGCCATTATTAAACTTAATGTTAAATTCAACATTTAATAATAGATTATTAAGATCAAAAGTTATATCTGTTAATTTTACTTAATGGATTAAATTTTTTTCTATATATATCTATCCTATCACATCAATTATTTGTTAAAATATGTAGCATATTTCAATGCAATGTGAAGCATGTTATTTTCCAGAAAATTAATCTGAACATCAAACAAGGCCAGGCTCAAAATTCTTGTTTATATTAGAGTTGTTATTGATATTATTAGATATTATTGTTGACTAAAGACGGGTTTTTGGATATCTTTTTTTATCACTCCATAAATCAGAAAATACTGTCAACAGACATAAAAAAAAGACATTTTTAGGAATAAAATTATTTAAAAAAAAAAAACCTCAAGTGAATGATATATGAACAAACCCCACAGTAACAGCCTTCAGGATATAGAGAGGAATGCAACTGTAAAGTTTGGTGTCTGTAAGTGCTGCTGAAGTAGAGAAAAAAACTTTTAAAGCTAATTAGCATTGAAAATTACATAATCAAATAGATCAAGTAAACACTTAAATATGTATTTTGGATGGGGCTTTTTTCACTTATTTTAACCAGTTGTTATCAAAGCAAATTAGCCCAAAATCTCAAAACTGACCATCGCATGAAAAAAATGGTTATCTTTAGCGTCTTGCGTTTCGAAAAGGTTTTATTGTTTTAGATTAAAGATTCATCTGGAAGCTGTTTATATTGGGTTATGGATCAGAACATTGAAAATCCTTATGGACAAACTGAACAGGAACCGAAAGCACTGAATTAGTGTGTGGCTGGTCACTGCTGGGCCAGTATCATGTGAGGAGAGCAGTGAATGTGCTGGAAGAGAGAGTGAGAGACAGAAAGACAGAGAGGCCTTTGTTTGGAGGCCTAGTGGAGGTTTTCTCGGACCTGTGGTGGGTGTTTGGAGAGCAGCTCTTTTCTCTCTTTCTCATGGTCATGCTGTCGTCTCTGTCGGGAATGACCTGTGGCCAAATCCACTGTCGCCGTGGAAACAGCGGGCATCTTCGAGTCTTTTGCGGAAGGCAGATCTTTTGCTTTCGCAGACTGTTAAAAAACAAAAAAAGTCACAGACAGAAAAACCACAGAACAACACCAAAAAGTCACAGTGAGTGGGCCACAATGAAGTGCTGGGGTCTGTGGAAAAGTTACAAGAAAAACAAACAAAAAAGAATTAAAGCAACGCTAAATAAATAACTTTAAAAATTTAATAAAAATGTATTAAAATAAGACAAAACAGCACAGTGCTAAGAGTAGAAAAAGCATAATGTAACTTAATAAATAATTCGATTAAAAAATAATAATAATTAAATAATTCTGGTATCAATACAAAACAAGTATTAACAATAATAATGTAAATAAATAAGTATCAGTGAAACTTACAATAAGGTTCATTAGTTAACATCATTAGTAAACAAACTAAAAATAAATAATACTTCTAGAGGATTTATTAATCTTAGATTAATGTTAATTTCAGTATTTACTAATGCATTATTAAAATCACAAGTTGTGTTTGTTAACATTAGTTAATGCACTGTGAACTAAACAACGAACAACTGTATTTTCATTCACTAACCTTAACAAATATTAATCATATTTTGTATAATAAATGCACTGTTCATTGTTTGTTTATGTTAGTTAATACATTTAACTATGTTAACAAATGACACCTTATTGTACAGTGTTACAAAAATATAAAATAACACAAAAAATAAATCATTTAAGTAAATTAATATAATTAAAATTATAAGTTATATATATATATATATATATATTACTGAACATCTAGCAGTACATTGTAATACATTTAATAAAAATAAAGTATTAATTAATTAAAAAAATTAATAAAACCTTTTTAGATGCATTAAAAGAAGAAAAAAAACTCCCAAAAAGTTGAAATGAAAACAGAAAATGATTCTGAAATCCTGATCGTGATGTACCTGTGCAGCGGCGGGGTCCTTCCTTCCCAGCGAGGCCTGTGTGGGTGAGGATTGTGGCCCCGGGGCCGTTCTCCCAGGGGCCCGTCGAGTCTGAGGGAGGAAGGTGGAGAAGAAGTTTCTGGACGGTGTGGTCATGTTGATGTTCCTCTGACTGGACACGAGATCTCTGAGAGAAAACAGACGAAGCATGGCTCACACTTCTGAAAACACACACACACTACCTGATCTCCCGCTCACTTCTCTTCCTCTGTTTATCCTGTTCCTGGTTTCAACGCCTTGATTCTCCAGTCAATCACACAAAGAGGCTTTTTCTCAAGAATCGGTGCAGTTTGATTCCATAAAATGTGATTTTATTTTCATAAAGTGCTTGCAGAAAAGACTTTTACACCTCATTTAAATTGTGCGCATTTTTAACGCATGTAAAGAAGTTTTGATTTCATATTTTCACATGATCTCCTCAAATCAAATACACTGACCCTGAGATGGTCCGAATGGCAGTAAACGCACAGAAAAGATCACACAAACACCTCAAATCAAGAGTATGGTGAGAACGTGACATTTCAAAGTCAATGTTTATTCGCTAAGTAAACTCTGTCAGTCTCAGGATAATAAGTTAATATATCTGTATTGTGTGAAATAGTTAAAAGCGATAGATGATTGCGGTCCTACAGTCTCCTCACAGCTCAGTGTCGCCCAGTCGGTCCATGTGCTGGACGTACGCCGGCAGTTTGTGATGGACCATCTCCTCGTCTTTCTTCTGCCGCGATTCTCCTTGAAGAGCAAATAACTGGAGCAAACCAAGAGTTCATTTGCAAAAACAGAATCAAGCTTTTTCATTGTGCAAAAAAATAACAAAAAATATAGCTAACAATAAAAACATGATAACATAATAAAAACCATGATTTTTGAACATTTTTAAAAACTGAGTTATCCATTTATACAGATAAACTTTTCAAATAGAGATTACAGACAAATGCATATGTCCAAAATAACTACCCTGTTTCTATTGGACCTGGAAACTCAGGGATGAGCTCAACTATAATGTTTTAAATTTCGTTTTTTTTTTTACATTTAGTACTACCTTCATGGTATAGCACTTTTATTATGGTATTATAATTTTATATACATGTATATATTTATATATTAATGAACAGCATTTATATAATTATTTTTATTATATTATGTTATATATAAATAAATTCATATATTCATAGATTCACTTATTAATCAGGTTAATTATAAGCAAAAACTATGTAGTACTACTAAATTAATAAAACAATAAAAATACATATTTATATTGTGTTATTATTATTATTATCATCATTTAATTAATTATTGCTTATATCGTGTTACTAATATTGTATTATTTAATGTATATCATGTATATATTTATATAATAATTAATATTTATTAATATATTAATGTCATTTAATTATTCATGATTATAAATTCAGTATAAATCACCAGTATACTTAATTTTTCTATCTTTATTTATTAACAGTATTTTTATTTTATTTTTTTATTTTACAGCAATTATTTTTATAATATGATATATTGTTTTTATTATTTACCAGTATATTCGTGATTAACTGTATTTTTGAATTATTGATCAGTATAAATACATTATCAGCAATCATTGCACTTGTTTGCATTGAGACTTGAACATCTTGACCTTGTCACATCAAACTACCCGGCGTCACTAACTAAACCAACTAAACTACTGAAGAGTGAAGCTCTCACCAGCTGTCTGAGCTCCTCGTTCTCCTCCTGCACGGTTTTGATTCTCTGTACTTCGTTGTCGAAGCTCAGGAGCACAGGCTGGGGTGAAGCTGTTAAGGAGTCTGATCTCATGACAGTGAACGCACATCTGATATCTGTACATGTCACTTCTAATCATCAGAGGCACATTAATGCTATTGAAACAGCTGTGTTTGGATATGCATGCACTGGAAGAGGACGCTCAGGAAGTTGTGCAGAGACACCAGGAAAGTGTCGGCCCACTGCCGGGAGAAATACGGAGAGAAGGAGGGGTTCTGCTCCGGTGCGGGGATGAAGGGCAGAGCGAACCAATCACGCCACTCCACCTGAGCCTGCAGCTCCAGAGCCTGCTTCTGGAAGAACTCCGCCGTCTTCTCATAGTTCTTCGTCTGAGACACAGCACACAAAAGACATGCTATACTGATCAAAAGAGACCCACAGACACTTTATTATTATTATTATTATTATTATTTAATTTTCATTGTCATAAGAGTATCACTTAATAACAAATATTTTACTACTATTAATATTTCATAGTAGATACATATATTACTATTATTTTATTACTATTATTTTTATTTTTATTATTATATTAACTATCATACTATAAAAATTATATTTTTATTTATTGATCAGTATAAATTCATTATCAGCAACAATTAAGTATTACCTTGAAAATGTTGCTTTTTATTACACAATTATTTTCATTTAATGTTTATTATATTATGCATCATAATACATGAAAGTACATACTAGCGGATAATATTTAGAATTTTTTAATATTATTATTATGTTACATATATCTTTTTTAAATATTATGTTTATTAATATATTAATGATGTAATATTTTTATTAGAATAAATTAATTATTAGCATGAATTAGCTTTACTACTAGGAAAAAAGACAGCTTTTTATTAAATTGTTAATTCCTCTATTTATTTTTATATTACATGTATATATTAATGACGAATGAATTTATCAGTAATATTTGATGCTATTTTATTATTTATAGTTGGATGAATAATACTAATACTTAATATATTATTTATTAATTAAGTATTAGTAAATATTATATTAATATATGAATAAAGATTGAATATAAATATTTGTAATTAAAGATTAGATTATAAATAAATTGTCAGCATAAATTAAATTTTTAATTACCTTTGAAATCTCATTATTATTATTATTATTATTATTTAATCTTTGTTTGTAGTAGATGATTTGGTACATTATATTAATAAATACATTAATATAGATCACTAAAAACATCTGCATTAATTAAATGTGCAACTACTCTAAAATAATATACGTTTATTATTTATTATTTAATTATTAATGTGTTTTTTCTTTTGATTTGCGTGAGGATACGAGCTGGACGTGTTCTGGAGCACCTGAACGGTGTGAATGACGTAGAAGCGGTACAGACTGGTCCTCAGCTTGTTGACAGTGGGTCTGTAGACGTCTTCAAGTCTGGAGAATAGCCTGCTGTCCAGATACGCCCAGTACTCCTTCAGACCCGTCAGGTCATAACTCTGAATCAGCAGCTGGAGCTGATCGATGATCTTATCAACCTGGAACAAAACACCAATCAACAACCCCTGAGATCAACTAAACACAACATTAACACAACATCACAGCACTGTCTAAGCAAGGGATGCTCTGAAATGAATGGGTGCCGTCAGAATGAGAGCCTGAAAAACAACAAGTATTTCTGATTCTGACGGCACCCATTCACTGCAGAGCATCCATTGCTGAGACAATGATGCAGAGACACATTTCTCAGAATCTGATACAGAAAACAAACTCATCCTAACGTTGGATGACCTGCGGGTCAATGCATTAATGTACATCTGACTTCATGCTCGTATGCAAATGAACTTATATAATGTCTATTAAAGGCTCATTATTAGATTAGATTAGATTTTACTTTATTGTTATTGCACAAGGTACAAGGCAATGAAATGCAGTTAGCATCTAACCAGAAGTGCAATAAACTATAAATGCTGAATATACATGTTACACATGTACAATAAGTACACAGATAAGACAGTTGCACAGATGGATATGTAATATGTGTATGTACACTACATGCAGAAACTATGAACATCATTTGCAAATGATATGTATAAGTTACTAACATTAGAAAAGACATCCAGTGTGCAAACATCGTATCAATGTTGTTCTGTTGTTATTCAGATCAGATCAGATCAGATCAGATCGAGTGAATGCATGAATCTGCACACATGAGGAGGTGAATATACCCAGATAAACTCACTCTGAAGCCTTTCTCTTTGTCTGCTTTGATCTCTGAGTCTAGGTGTTTTATTGTGCTGGTGAAACCTCGATAGATCAGATACTCTCGCACCAGATCATCCGTCCTCTCCACCGATGACGCCATTCTCACATACTCTCCTAATGCACACACACTTAAATATAATGCACACAAAATACACAAAACACATTAAATACAAATACGGCATTTTACATGCATGATTATTCATAATACATGAGTTGACAGACTATGACACGATGTGTTTACTACACCTTTGCATACGATATATTCGCGTATAAATAAATGCATACACGCAATTAAAATATTTTGAACTGGAACGCGGTAATAAAAACAATTGAAGCTTTTACCTGATTAATAAATATGTTAGATGCGCCTCTTCCTGTTTTCAGCTTCTGCTCGTCATGTGATCGCAAGCGACACGTGACAGACTCGTGGGATGACGTCGCGCGCGCCGCAGCCTTTCACACCCGCCGCCAGAGGGCGCGCGCATGCTGCCATCACGTGTGCTGTACGCCCAAAAAAAACAAAAACATTCAATAAAGTCGTTTTAATGAAGCTAATAAGCTCGTGAAATGGATTAAATCTCAAGCTTGCTGTTTTTAATTCAATGTCTTCATCGATTATTCTCAGTGCTGCAGTACTCTATTAAAATCATCCTACTTAGACACTTATAGACAATATTTTAACTCTAATGCTTGCAAGCACAAGACATAAAAGCCCATAAGATCTCTGTAGTATCTTAATGGTTTCTCCTAGATGGCGATGGGCTTCATTATGAAAGAGCGAAGCTAAACAATAACCCATTCAGTAAAAGCACCCGGAGGTGTTTGACCTCAGAGATGAGCCGCATAGAAAGCTGATTTTATGAAGCTGATTTTCATGCTGCTCATTTTACTGTCACGGTTGAATAATCAAACACAAGGCCAGTGTAAGCGATGAGAAGAGCAGGTTCAGACAGTATATTAACTTGTCCTGAATTCAGTTTGGTCAAATAAAATTATTCTGTGGAGAATGCTCATAGACAGCTATTGGTAGAGATTCACATTGGTTGGTTAGTTAATGCCAAGGGTGTAGGTTTGATTTTGGCATTGGTGGAGACAACAGCAGACAACAGACATTGAATTGTTTGATCTAAATTGTTGCTAGGCACAATGTAAGAGTGGTTAATAGGAAGATGTAATAGCGTCTCTAAATTCTACACCCTTGAAAATCATACGTTTTGTTCTCTGCTTAAATATAAAGAGCTCAAGCACCCGATAAAGGAGTTACTCCAAATTTCATGCATAAAAGCTTATGCACATAAATAAAAGTCAGACATTGAAGTGAGTTGCTGTTTTTGTCTGTTTTGAGAAAGAGTTATTCCTTTGTTTTCCAGTGAACCACAGAGACATGTCTAATCTAGATAAGGACTGTCCAAAGCTCTGTTTATCATGTGTTTTCTTAAGGTCAAAAAATGGTTACTAGTTCAACCGTAACAATAAATTAACCATGGCTTTGCTACAGTTTAACCATGGTATTTGGTATTTACTGATTTATATATATATATATATATATATATATATATATATATATATATACTGAAAAAAAATCTGTAAAATTTACAGTAAAAAATGGCAGCTGTGGTTGCTGGAAATCGACCTTAAAAAATACCGTAACAAAGTTTTTGGTTTTATGGCTTAAAGTTAAATCGTAATTTCACTAACTGATAGGCCCTTAAATACACTGATAAGCACCAAATGCAGGTGATGATGAGAAAGTCACATGATGAACCAAAGCCCATCACAAGCAGCTTTAAATATGAATATATATAGAAGGAGCTCAGAGTCATTCACACGGCCATTTTTTCCAGTGAGTATACTGTATATAAATATATTTATAGATATGATTTATCAGAGAAAATATATATAATACACACACACACACACACACATATAGTCTCTATATATATATATATATATATATATGTTTTTACATTATAAATGCAATATACATTGCAAAAAAAATGCACCTTTCAGTCACTAATTTTTCAGTGTTTTGGTTCACAAGTTCAACACAAACCCAGCAAACCCTTCCTTTCTACTTTTATTACTTCCTTATTGAGTCTAATTGGCATTTGATAAACAATTAAAAGCTATTGCCACTCCACATTACCGGTTCCCATGGAGACAGGGCGCTGATGTGAACACTCGGCTGAGATCTTTAGCTACTAGATGAACAGAACTAGATAGTGTGTGCTTCTAGATGACACAGAGACGGCCGTGTGTCATTCTGTCAGGGTATAAAGCTGTTTGTTGTGTGTGAAGTTTTGGAGTTATGCAATCACTGGAAAGGTGAATTTATCTTTCCTATGTGATGCTGCATTTGGGTCGGCATGCTTGTCAAATTAGATTTGTAAATTAGTTCAACACAAAGAGTTCATTGTTGTTGCACAAAGAGCATGTAAGCGCGGGAAGACCTGCAGATGCCTTCTTAATGAATCCGGCTCTTTAATGCAGTCTGTTAAATGACAGAAGAATGAAAAATATGTTTGCTGTCAAGTAAAAAGTTGCTGTCAAGTTTGCTGTCAAAAGATGCATAGCCTAAATACTGACTGAGAAATATTTAGTTATATAATTAATATAACTATAATAACCAATTTATTATAATAGAAAACAAAAAATAACTTTAATATTATATTTTCAAAATTTACAATAAAAAAAATACATTTACGCTGTAAAATAATATATTTTTTTCTTTTAGAAAACAGTTGTCAGAATAATTTATTCAATAAAATATTATCTATCTCTTTTCTTTATATATATATATATATATATATATATATGACTTAAGGTAACATTTTTTTCTTCTCAAAATGTATTTATATAATATATGTTTAGATGTTATATAGGCCTATCGAAATTACTTTGTAAAAAGATTTATTTATCTGAAGAGCAAAAACGTAGCTTTTAGTTTTAAGTTAAAAGGTGATTTTTTTTGTTCACAGGTAATATTATATTTAAAATCCAATACATTTTTTAAATATTATAAAATGATAGATGTAATATACAATTTAAACGCAAAGTAAGAATACGAAAAAAAAAACGACGGCAGCTCGTGAATATTAATTACACGTCTTGATTGGACGCTCCAGTAAAGAATGTCATCATCTGATTAATATTCATGAGTCTATGTCCAATGATAGCACTGCAACCTGTTGTTGGCGTTCACTCGGCTCTAGGACCCGGATCGGAGCGCGCCGCCGCGGGGCTGCTGCTACAGATCCACTCGAGAGCGCGCAGGAGCCTCACACACACTCATTAGTACACTTGAGGAGGTGCGCTTCAGTGTTTGAGCCTTTCATTGAGCGCATTCCCGTTCAGATGAGGCGCGGTTCGAGCGGAATAAGCGGCGGCGGGCTTTGATGAGGATGAAGATGATGAAGAGCGCGAGACACCTGTGATCACGTTCAGCATCAGTCACTGAGATGTGAGTAAATCACCGGTGCAAACTCTGCTTGTGCCTATGAACATCATCATATCAGCTGCTGAGGATCCGTGAGCTCGGTGTCGTGTGTGTGTGTGTGTGTGTGTGTGTGTGTGTGTGTGTGACGGAAGCCTGAGTCACCAGACACACACACACACACACACACTGCGCAGCATCACAACTTGATCACAACAATCGTGCACATGAGTGATGATTTCATCATGTCAATCTGAATCATGTCTGATACTGCTTGATTTCACTGCTATATTGGCTTTACAATGGTAATACCATGTTTTATGGCCATTTACTATGGTACTAGCCCTCTATCATGTGTGTAACGGCTATTCACATGCAGAAAAAAATATTAAATATGGTACTATCAACGTGGGTAATAAGGAGTTTTTTTAGACATGTACCATGGTATTAGCATATCATATCAATTAATGAGTGTACCATGGGGTTACCATGTTGGTTGAGTATTTACCATGGTACTGTCTCTCTATCATGTCTGTTATTGCTTATTTTCAGTTATTAGTATCTCCATGGTACTGCCATGCTAACAAGGTACTATACCATGTTTTTTTTTTGCACATGATGTACTATGTTATTACCACGTTTTTTTAAACCCCTCATACCGTAGTAGTAGTACCTCATAATCTTGTCAGGTACTGCTTGATCATTTTCAAATGTCAAAAATGACTGTTTTTCTTTTGTACAAAATAAATAAAAGTATGCAGCTGATAGTTTGCAGGTTTAAACCCCACAAGGATTGCCTTCTGAGTGATTATCAGCAGTAATCTGTGACTGTAAATAAGATAAATGTCTCGTTAGTGTATTAATGAGTCTTATTTGAGCAGATGTTGCACAATGTTAGGATGTGGTGTGTGGTTGCTAGGGTGTTGCCGTGTGCTAAAACACCGCCCCGGAAGCTCTCATTCATCTGCGTATGTTTTGGAGTGCCACGCCCACATCTCACCATCCAATCATCATTTTAGTTGAACCTGTGTTGCTTGGCGATTCATAAAATGCAAATCAATGGCTTTTGAGAGTCAAAAAAGCATATGCCGGCAACACAAAATGAATATATTTATGATATATTCAGGTCTTATGGACTGAAATGATCATTGATTATGAAATTGATTCATTGAACTGTTCACTAAAAAGAACCAGTTCAAAAGAATGATTCATTCGTGAACCACAAATCACTCCGGACCATTTGTCCGAGGCTCTGGATTACAGTTAATAGTGTTATAAATAATGCTTAATTTCTTTCTTCAATATTGTCAGGAGCCACGGGTGTTAATTTTGTGTTGCCTGACTTGAACTCTTAAAGTGCCGGCACCCATTGACTTTCATTTTACGAATCACCCTTTCTGCTAAAAACATCTTTACTTAAATAAACTTAAATATTTGGGCGTACTATCCCTTTAATTGATTGTTTGCCAGTATATTTCAGGAAACTTGGAGGTTTTTCAGGCTGGTTTGCTCCGTGTCTTCCCCCACACAAGCAGTGCAGTGAGTCAAGCGGCGTGTGAAAATCTTCCAAACCAGAAAAATGATTATTTATTTATTTTTTTTAACAGAGAAGTTCCCATGTGTGATCCCCGCCACCTGAACAGAAGGGATCTTGATTCTTGTATATTACAAACAAACCCTCTTATTGAGCGTGTTGCACTGTTGTTATTGATCTTCTGAAGGGTGTATTATAGACACAACATGAGTGTCAAACCCTTATTGATTTCAGTCACTTCAGAGCTGTGGAAATAAAGCGGTGCAGCAGAAAACCTTAGTAAAACAGATATTGGTCTGCACGCAGCCTTCATGCTAAATGCAGTTATTGATAAGATCATAAAGCCGTGGAGGAGGCTTATGAAGAGCCTCATCTATCACTCATCTATTAGTGTTCTTAAAATCTCATTACACGTCTGCGTATTTGCTGAGGAAAATCTGACTGCTGTTTGACTGCAAAAGCGCTCTCACGCTGGGGGCGGTTGCCAGTGTGTTGCTGTATGGTTACTGTATGTTTTAGGATGCTGTTACTGTGGTTACTGATTGTTTTCAACATTCTGTTATGCATTGCTTTTTGGTTACTGGCTGTTTTAATGCGCTGTTATTGGTTGTCAGGGCATTGCTATATAGTTACTGTGGTTACCAACACTTTTTAACCACTTTTTGGTTGCCAGGGTGCTGTTATATAGTTTCTGAGGTAGCACTTTTTAATATGCTGTATTGGTTGCCAGGGCGTTAATATTAAGTTTCTGTAGTTACCAGCACTTTTTAACATGCTGTTTTTGGTTGCCATGGTGTTGCTATGCAATTACTGTGTTCACCTGCACTTTTTAACATGCCATTTTGGTTGCCAGGCTGTTGCTATGGTTTCCAGCTCTTTTTAACTCGCCATTTTTTGTTGCCAGAGTGTGCTATGGTTTCCTGCACTTTTTAACATGCTGTTTTTGGTTGCCATGGTGTTGCTATGCAATTACTGTGTTCACCTGCACTTTTTAACATG
>JAUCMS010000008.1:329639-361023 GCA_032357445.1 Enteromius radiatus | reverse complement strand
CTTCATTGTGAACAAATTAACCATTAATTAATGCTTAACTAATGCATTATTCTCACCCCCTATTCTGAAGTGTTACCATATTTATTATATAATAAATAATTCATTTATGTATTTTATTTATTAGAAAGTTAAATAAATGCTCCAACTTTTACATTTTTATTACACATATATTACACTGTTTATATGAAAATAAATTACATTTATATGCGCTAATTATGCATGTATTTTTTATTAGAATTATAAAATATTGTCAATACAGACAGCAGTAATATATTTGTGCTCAACACATATTTATGAATAAATGTAATTATGTAATTTAATTATAAGTAATAATTCAAAGAAATATTTGTCAGTATAGACAACATAATAATCCAAATTATATATATATATATATACAAATAAAATATTGTAAATATTGAATACAAAATATTATTTTTCATTATTTATTTATTTATTTTTAAATCTGTGGAGAAAACCATTTTTGCAGATTTGTTCAAACTGTTTTGTTTAGTTTTTTTACTAAAAAAAAAAAAATTAAATGTGGGCAACACTGAAAATGTGGCATTAAAAATATTAATTTCTATTTATTTCCAGCTTTAAATAAGATATTTCAGAGTAATTATATGTGAGTTGTGCTGAATATTTTCCAGTTTTTCACTGGTTATGGATCAGATAAGTACTGTGTCTCCCTCTGCTGGTAATCTTCATCATACCAGCTCTTTCTGCTCCGCGGAGATCTTGTGCTCCTCCTCCATCTGCTCCGTCAGATCGTGGATCTTCTTCTCCAGTTTGCTGATTGTGTTGCTCATCACCACTTTATTCCTGAGGAGAGAGGCATGATTCAGATTTACTGCTCACTGTTAGATGACGTGTGATGTGTATTACACTGATCGAGCGTGCCTGACCTCTCCTCGGATCGCAGTGTGTTCTCCAGCTCTTTGGCTTTAATCTCAGCTCTGGTGATGGAGTCCACCTCCACTCTGTTATTCTGGAGCTCCTCCATCTCACTGCGCACATCCCGCAGCTGAACACACACACACACACACACCAGCATCAGAATCATTACAGCAGATATACTCACGAGTAACACACACACACACACACACACACACCTGTCTCTCCAGGATGGCCTTCTCACACTCCAGCTGATCGTTGAGATCTTTCTCCTGGATGAGCTTCATCTGCAGCTGCTCCGACTGAAACACAAACACACACATCAGCTACACAAAACTTCCTCATGGGAAATAAAATATGTCGACTGAATTCAGTTCAAATATATATTTCTTTTTCATTCCCATTTAGTAACTAAAAATAAATAAAAATCACAAAAATGCACAAAATTACTAACACTTTTCCCCCCTAAATTCTTTTTTTTTAAATTATTTTTTTGATATTTAAATTACATTTTCAATAAATAATGAATTGAAATAATAAAACTTACTGTATAAAATTTTAAAACAATTTATTAACTTTAAAAAATATATTTTTTGGGAGGGCAGGGGCCTATAAAGTCAATTTTATGTTTTGATATTTTTTTAATAATTATAAAAAAAACGTAATTAAATATTTTAAATTTTAATAAATACTTAAATATATATATATATTTTACAATAATAATAAACAAAATATTAATGCAAAATGTGGTGTTTCTGGATTTATGATTGTTTAATATGTAATAAAATTAAAAAAATAACTTTGGAGAAAAAACAGATAATTAAAATAAATGAACATTTTAGAAACTTAAAATAAATCAAACATTTCTTATAATTACTATTATTTTTAATCCTTAGAGAAGTAATAATAATAGTTAAAGTAAGCTTTTATTGTCTGGTAAAGTTGATTTATGCAGGTTTCTTGCTCAATATATGAATATGATACGAAGTTTATGTTGGTTTCGGACCTGATCCAAAGCTCTCTTGTGTTTGGACGCCGATCGCTGCTCGTTCTCCTGCAGGTCCTCCAGATCTGCCTCCAGATCAATGATCTTCTCCTGAAACACACACACAGAGGTGAGCAGCTCCGTCAGGTGTGTGTGTGTGTGTGTGTGTGAGACGTCAGCGCTGTACCTGGGCCAGCTTGAGCTGTTTGGAGAGCTCGTCTCTGGACTGTCCGAGCGTCTGCAGCTCCATGCGCAGATCCTCCACGGTTCTCTCAGCCTGTTTACACTGCAGCTGTACTCGCTCCCGCAGCTGGATCTCCTCCTCCAGGGTCTGCTCCTTATCACTCAGCTTATCTGTCACCTGACACACACAGAGAGATCAGATCATCTGTGACTCTGGAGCACAGCAGAAGTCATCAGAAGCAGCAATAAATCTCAATTATTACTAGTTTTGTGTTGCAGGGTTACATATGCTTATTTCCTACTAATTGTGTCATTTGTTTTAGTAATTATTGCAGTGCTGTAGTGGTTTAATAGTCATTTTAATAGTATTTTTGTAATCTTTGTTGTTATTATAAATGTAGTTTATATGCATTATTATCATTTAGCCAATAGCTTACATGAAATGCATTATATTTCTGATAGATAATGTCTCTTCTGCTCAACAAGACTGCATTTATTTGATCAAAAAAAATACTGAATGATTATTCCAACATAAAACCACTGTTTTCTATGTGAATATATGCTAAACTGTCATTTATTTGTACATTATCTATACATATTTTATAATATGATTTATTTTAGTGATACACAGCATCATTAGTCCAGTCTTCAGCGTCACGTGATCCTTCAGAAATCACTCTAATAGTTCTAGCACCTCTCCCTGCAGTCTGCTGACGATCTGTGTGAGGCGCAGCAGCTCCTGATCTTTCTCCAGGACGCTCTCCTCCAGCTCCTCCACCCGCAGCTGAACATCAGCCCTCAGCTTCTGCTGCAGACTCAGCTGCACTCGAGCCTGGTTCCCCTCCTGCAGAGCGTCTGCCAGCTGACACACACACACAAATAAACATCACACCATCCTTATTTTAGTTAATGCATTTAATTATTCATATTATATTAGTATTCTATTATTTTTCATTTAATGTGTGTGTGTGCGTGTGTGTGCGTGCATACCTCTGTCTCCAGTCTTGAAACAGTGTTGCTGAGTTCTAGAGCTTTCTTTGCTTTGGTCTCTTTCTCCAGCTCCAGCTCCTCCAGGTTTCTCTCGGTGAGCCACAGTTTCTCTGACACAGTCTGAGAGTGTTGAGCTTGCTTCTCCAGAGCTTCCTGAAGACAAAAAAAACACACACAGAAGAGCAGCTTGAGAAAACATCCTAAATGAATGAGATTATATTTATATGATGAATAAGATTCAGGTTCATTTGTGGTGCTAACACACTTGGACGCACCTCAGTGTCCTGTATTTTGTTCTTGAGCGTCTGCTGCAGGAAGTTGAAGGCGTATTCCTGAGTGTTTGCTTCGACCATCACCTCCCGCGCCTCCTTCAGCTCTTTCTGCACACACACACACACACGTGTTGGTGACCTGCGAGCTGACAGAGTGTGTTCTGCGCTGGTATGTATGCTGTGTTTGTACCTCCATCTGTTTGAAGCGCTCCAGCATGACGTTGTTGTTGCTCTCTAGCTCCACGATCTTCTCGCGCAGACGGTTCATCTCTCCCTGCATCTGTGTGTTCGTCCGCAGCAGGTCTTCGTTGTTCACCAGCAGACCTCGCATCTCGAAGCGGATCTGGTTCCTCTCCTTCTCCATCTCGATGCTCTCCGCTTCCAGAAACTGGTTCCTCTGCAGCACACAGATAGACTCGTTAAACACCATCTGCCTGAATGTTTTGCGGCCTGAGCATCAGTGGTACTTGTGAACTGTGCGTAAGGTGAATTATGTTTCAGAATCAAATGTTTCACACTGACCCTGCGACAGTCGTCCAGCTGTTTGGTCAGTTCCTGGATGAAATCCAGTTTGTTCGGCTGGTTGTTTCGTTGCATGAGTTGACTTGGAGTGGCCTTCAGGAGAAAAAAACATGAGTTCATATCTGTGAGTTTTAATAAATATCATATATCATATCAAATATCATATGGGACATTAATAAACATCTATTTATTGTTTGATTGCTTTTAATTACTTAATAATAAGTACATTTAATCAATTATTTATTGTATTATTTGTTAGAAAACCCATAATTACAAATATAAATAATGAATACAATAAATGTGGTTATTTTATTCATGAATTTTATTTTACTAAATATTAAATTTATATTTACATGTATTATTTAATTTTTATAAATATATATATATATATATATATATATATATAAGTGGATAGCTTTATTTCATTTAAATATAAATTGATTGTTTCTTTTTTTCCCAATTTTCTCAATTTTATTTGTTTTAATATTACATTTATATTTATGCATGATTATTGCCATTTTTAATTTATTAATTTAGTTTTATTTATAAATTGAATTTAAATGTTTTATTTTGAATTTTTTATTTATATTTTCTGTTTTCATTTTTAATTTTGTGATTACTGTAAATTGGTTTAGTTTTTTGTCATTTTTACTAGTTTTTGTTTTTATATTTATATACAATATTTAAAATTAAATGTATAATTAACACACACATAATGTACATATATAATGTTTTTTTTTTGTTAATTTGTATTTTCATTTTAGATTTTGAAACTGTTACTTTAACAGTGTTATTTTATTTTATTTCAGCTAACATGCATATAATTTTAATATTGCTTCATTTATTGGTGAATATTTATTGTACTCACGTCTCGTCTGCGGGTCAGACTGTCGTATCCAGGGACTCGTGTGCGGTGATTCAGAGCTGGACTGCTACCAGGACTCACACTTCTGCTCAGACCAAACAGGTTCATCTCAGAGGCAGCGGGTGACATCACTTCCTGTGTCTGACAGACCAATCAAAACACATTCAGAGAACTGCTTCAAATATCATGCAGTCTAAATTATTCTGAAGTCACAGAAACTATAATCATTCTAAAAGTAGTTTGTGTTGTGTGTGAGACTGTAGGACACTGTTCTGTCCACTAGAGGGACACACTCACACGCACTCGCTATCATCTGTATAATGTGAGTTTATTCACCTTGAAGTCAGACATTCTGCTGATGGGATTGTAGTCCAGCGAGAGCGTCGCATACGGACTGTTGAAAACTCGGGGACTTTCAAAGCCACCCACCTGCAAGAACAGAGAGACAGTCCTTTTTAAACTGACACCATTATAATAGTAATACTAACCATTCTTTAAAAGTTAAAAGCAAAATGATTGCTTAAAATAAAAGAAAAAATACTATTCTAAATAGAAATGATAGCTTTTGCTGTCACAAATATATATTTTATTATAATATTTAAAATTGTATATATATATTTGAAAAATTTTATATTTTGTATTTTATTTAATGCTAAATTCTAGTTTCCACTAATTTTAAAAAGCCAAGCATTGCATAAGTGTAGTGGAGGAACTGAACAAAGTAAAAAGTGCATTAGTTTCTGTCATATTAATATCACTGAGATACTTTTATAGTTTATTACTCATTTTTATAGTTTTTTTCTACTAACTTTACTATACCCTACTCTACTGTACACTCTGCTATACTATACCCTACTCCATACTCTACTATACTCTATCCTACTCTACCTTACTCTATATTCTTCTACAGTATGCTATAGCCTACTATATCCTACTCTATACTCTATAATATGATATACAATACCCTACTCTATACTCTCCTATTATACTTTACAATACCCTATCATACTCTGCTATAATATGATATACAATATCCTACTATACTCTACCCCACCCCACCCTACTCTACTATACTCTGCTCTGCTCTATACTCTACCCTACCCTACTCTTCTATACTCTACCCTGCTCTATACTCTGCTATGATATACAATATCCTACTATATTCTACCCCACCCTACTCTACTATACTCTACCCTACTCTATACTCTGCTATGATATACAGTATCCTACTATATTCTACCCCACCCTACTCAGTACTCTCCTATTATGCTTTACAATACCCTACCATACTCTGCTCTATACTCTGCTATGATATAAAATATCCTACTATATTCGCCCCAACCCTACTCTAACCTACTCTATACTCTCCTATTATGCTTTACAATACCCTAACATACTCCGCTCTATACTCTGCTATGATATACAATATCCTACTATACTCTACCCCACACCACTCTACTATACTCTACTATACTCTACCCCACCCCACTCTACTATACTCTACCCTACTCTATACTCTCCTATTATGCTTTACAATACCCTACCATACACTGCTCTATACTCTGCTATAATATGATATACAATATCCTACTATACTCTACCCCACCATACTCTACTATACTCTATACTCTCCTATTATGCTTTACAATACCCTACCATACTCTGCTCTATACTCTGCTATGATATACAATATCCTACTATACTCTACCCCACCCTACTCTACTATACCATACTCTATACTCTACTATACTCTGCTATAATATGCTGTACAATACTATAACCTACTTTACACTTCTGTACCCTAACCTACTCCATCATGCTATACTAACCTATGCTGTACTATAATGCACTACGATAAGCTGTGCTATACTATATTCTATATACCATCATCTAAGATGCTATACTATACAATTCCTCCCCGGTTTTCAATAAAAAGTAAAACATTTAATGGCTCGCTAAAGGCAGCAATCAGATGTTTTGACTCACTCTGTCGGACATGCTGTCCCAGTCTCGGGATGAGAGCGACTCCACGGAGCCACGGATCACAGAACTGACCCGCAGCAGATTCCCGCCGCCAGGAGGACCACCGCCGTCGCCCATTGACCCATTGGAGCCGCTGGTGCCGTTGGAGCCCAGGTAGAGCTGGTACTTGGGGTTGGTGCGGATTTTGGAGGTGGTGGGCTCATCCTCGGACCTCAGACCACTGTGCTGCTTCTCGCCGTTTAGCTTGGAATGCTGGGTAAGAAAGAGAGACAATTAAACATTAAACATTGAAAATCTAGCTCCGCGTCACAAATCAGATGACAAACGAGTGAAGACAGAGCTGTTGTTTGAATCATATTCAAAACACATAAACAGCGATTATTACAGCAGATCAGATGTGTGTTGTGTTACAAACACTCAGAGACACAACAAACACACACATGCACATCTGAAGCACAGATCATGCACAGGGCCATTCCACAGCAACAACAAAACATCTTCGTTACTTCTTTTATTTATTTTTTTACCTTTAACAATATTTGTTATAATTTGATTATTTCAGTGTATTTTATTTATTTTATTAATATACATTCTCCTCTATGAAATAAACAAACATTAACTTAAAAAAAAATAAATATGAAAAACTAATTATTTTATTTGAGCTACCTGCCAAAGCAATAAACAACTTAAACTAAAGCTGAAAAATTACTCAAACTTTATATTTGAAATAAAATAAAAATTAATATAAAATCAATAAAAGATAAATATAAAAGCCACATATTATAAGCCACAAATATTAATAAAATACTTTAAAAAAAGCCTTTATGAAATAATAAAATAAAAGAAAATGAAAATAATAAAATAAAAGAAAATGTAGTTCTTGTTTTCATCTAGCTTAACTTCATTTACAGCAACTAAAGCTGATATCCAAATTAATAAAAAAAATATATGGAAAAATAAATAAATGATGACAACAAAGCACAACAAAATTCCTTAAACTTATAAAAAAAAATAGAAATAAATATAAAAAATAAAAAGGGGAAAATTACAATAAAAATTAATTCAAAATATGATTGTAAATAATATAAAAAAGGAATCTGATAATAAAACAACACAGCTCATGCACAGACAAACGCTCAGAGACAAGGACACGAGATCTGGATTGGTTAGTGTCAGGTGATTGATGAAGCGTTTCTGAAATCAGAGGCTGTGATTGGCTGACTGAAGCAGATTGACGAGTGTCAGCGCGGCCGGGTCCGACACTTACCGGACCGGGACCAGAGACGGACGCTTTGTCTTTACTGTGCTTCTCATCGCTCTTCTTCTTCTCTGCTCTGTGGCATTCCTCAGAGTTTTCTTGTGTTTTTGGTTCTGGCGGTTCACTGGAAACCGGGTTCTGTTTCTTCTCTTTCTCTCTGCTTTCGTGTCTCATTTTCCCAGAATCCTGTGCGCTCACGTCTTGGCGTTTGATCTTCAGCGAGCCGAGGCGTGGTGGAGGCGTTGGCGCCCCGTCGAACCTGTATATGAGATCTTTAACGCTTCCAGAGCGTGTCAGATTGGATCCACCGATCAGAGCCGACTTCTTACTAGCCGTCCAGACCCAGTCCTCGTCCTCCAGCGTGAGGCTCCTGGCTTTAGTCGATCTTTTCTGAGCGTCCGCATTGTGTTTGGAAACCTGCACCGAATCTTTCTTCTCTTCTCCCTAGAAATACATGGCTCTGATTCAACACACACCAGATTGCATTTGCTTTTCTGAAGAAATATTCTTCATTTCACCCACTAGAGTTGAGCAACTGTGATAATCCTGAGGGGAAACACACATAACAGCCTTCAAACGTGTGCAAGTTACGACAGAACTGAAGCATTACGAAACACACGTGTCGTTTCACCCAGACAGAACACCGACCAAAAATGAGTCGCTCCGATGAATCGCCGATTCATTCTTTCCATTAAAAGACTAGGTTTTGTGCTTGCATGTAAATATTAGCATGCATCTCAATTTATTACTGAAAACTCACATACTTTGGCAGTTTCTGCCTCAGTATATTAATGCATAGATTGAAAATATGATAAATAGTGTGCAGTTGTTATTTAAAACGTTTTTAAAAAATATCTATTTTTATCTCTTTTTCACTTAGTTTGGCTTGATGTACTAAAATAAACTAATAGTATCAACACATTTTAAGTGCTTGTAGGATAAACACACAGAAACAACATTTTTCTGGATCATTATGATATTATCACAGTATAATATCAATGCATATTAATTATTATTTTATAGTTTGCCATTTTTTAACATTCAACTTCTTAAAAAGATTTTTAATATCATGTAGTTTTTATTATTAAGTTATTAAAAGAAGCATGTCATTTTAACTATAGTTTAGCTTGACTAACAAACAGTTAGTAAGTTAATAAAACCTATACAGACATTTTTTTGTTGCACAAAATGCACAACAAAATGATTAAATGAAATGATAATGAAATACTCTCTCTCTTTACTGTATACACACACACATACATAGTTTTCATGGGAAGTTTTTGAGGTGATTTTCTTGAGTGGGTAACTCTGAACAGATTCGGATCCGCTCGTGTGGAAGTTCCACTGAACCACACAAATGCAATTGCGTTATGACATGTTACTGTGAGCTTAAAGAGATCAGGGACGACGAGAGGCGATGAATTCAGATTATATAAGCTCTGATACTCGCTGGCGGCTCTTTAACAATCCAATATTTCCCCCTTCTTAAAATACAAAAATCCCCAACAGCTGGCCTTCAGTAAACACGTACACATGCTCTCACACACACTGAACACCATCATCCAATATATCAATTAATAAAGCGTAATTATGGAAATGAGGGTCCGCGGGTGATTTTGAGGCCTAATCCTGGGACTCGCTCAGCGCTCTTCCCCAGGGACGCTGCACTGATCTCTGGGTAACAGAGTGGCCTGCTCCCCGGGTCACTCGAGGGATTACTTAATCTATGATTTAATACGATTCATTTGATTTCAGTTGTATGAAACATTAAATAAGCTGAGGTAAAAAATATATCATAAAAAATAGAATAAAATAAAAAATACCTAATACAAAAATGTTTACAATTTAAATAAACTTAAACCGGCAGAAAAAATAATAAAAACTTATTTTTAAATAAATACAGACATATTTACAAATAATAATAAAATTGGCAAAAGCAAACAAATTTAACATGGAAAAAAAGAAAAAAATTATAAAAATGACAAAAACATACAACAAAATTTAAAACAGAAAATGTACAAATATAAAAAAATAATGATAGTATCTGAAAATATTTAAGAAAATATTAAGGCCTCATTTATTATTTTTTTTAAATTTAGTTTAGCTTGATATACTAAAATAACACACTAAAACTGAAAATAACAAAAAAAATAAATAAATCAATAATTAAATGAACCATAAGGAGAGTCTGTGGGTTAATATATGGTGTGGTATAATCATCTTTACAGAAGCACTGATCTCTGGGTGACGGGTCAGAGACAATGCCAATCACTTACAGTATTTAAGAGCTCTGAAGGGATTATCGCTTAATCTACAATTTAATGTGATTAATTTCCACCAAATCTGATCAGATTCTGCGAGCGTCCCGCGGGACGAGGACGCGTCTAAATTAAAACAAATGACATCATATAAGCCTGCGACAGCCTGGCATTTATGAATATGACAGAGATGATTAATGTTATGAAGACGTGACAAATAAACTCCCCAAAATCCCCAAAGCCACGAGGATAGGGGAGCCTGTTGCCGTGGTGACAGCAGGGGGCGGGGATTAGTATGTAAATGAGGCGGGTCACGGGGTCGTGAGAGCGGATCGCGGCGCTCCAGACAGAGTCCTTCAGGTCCTCATCACTCCACATCTGACTCATTCCCACAAACACCAAACACTATAGAATGAAGCCCATTTTAGGACTTATTTAATGGTTTAATGGTTTTTGTGAAAATAAAGCCTCCCTAAGATATGGCTGATGTCATTTTGAAAGAACATACTGTACCTGCTGCTGTTTTATTTACAAGTTTATTTACAGTTGTATTCTTATTCGCAAAAATCAGAATATATTTTATATATTTTGCTTTGTATTTTAATGACAATTAAACTAAACTAAACAAAAAGGTTAATCAAGGACGTCCTAAGACAAGACAAGAATGCATTTTGGCTACATAACAAAATGACTATTTATTTACATCAATTAAAAAAAAGGTAATTTCTGATTTTGTGGCAGAACATGTTTTAATGAGATTCACCTGTAAATAAGTGAAGGGTGTGTGTGGGAACGAGAGGCGTAGTGTGTGTGTATATATGTGCATTAATGTGTGTGTGTGTGTGTGTATATGTGCATTCATATATGTGTGTGTGTATATGTGAGAGTGTGTGTGTGCATGTTTATATGGTTTATGCGGACACAAATGTGTATAATGACATGGGTGTGACAGGTATTACAATATGAATGTGATTTATGAGGACATTTTCAGTGTCCCCGTAATACAAAAAGCTTAAAAAACATACTAAATTATGTTCTTTTTGTAAATCTATAAATGTGTGTAGTCTCCTGTAAGGGGTAGGTTTAAGTGTAGGATGATACCACATACAGTCTGTACAGTAGAAACACCATTACACCTATGGAGAGACCCCACAAGGATAGTGGACCAGACGTTTGTGTGTGTGTGTGTGTGTGTTTCCCTCAGGGTGTGGTGGAGTAACATATGGTGCTGAACGGAGGATGCGCTCTGACCCAGTTTCCTGCGATGCAGAGCTCAAAATCACACTCACTGAGTCTGTGCTCATTCACAACATACAGCTACGCTTATACACTAAAACATGAGAGCTGTTACAGGATCACTAGTGCCTTTATGACTGACCTGTACACTCTACTAGTAATGCTTGTTACCAAAATATGAATAAAAGCAATAAAAAAAGGATTGATTTTACAACACAAGACCAGTGCTTCTCCACTCTGCATGTTTAAACGAGCTTGCCTTTCATTCAGGTCTGTTTAATTATCATCAGCGTTATTATCACACACCCAAATCTAATTCATCAGCAATAAAACCCCAGTAATGTTCATCCCACATCAAAACCTCTGGAGAAGAGAGCCGAACAACAGAACGACGACACACGCTGAAGGAGAAAAACACGAGGCGTGACGGAGGAGAAGAGCTGCAGGTGAGCGGACAGATGCTCCACGAGATCCACATTCACATCAGCAACATCTGGACACACACACACACACCTGCAGACACGCACGTGTGTGTGTGTGTGTGTGTGTGTGTGTGTGTTTAACAGGGAAAACACACCAAACACCATCCTTCTGCAAAGATACGCTGACCTACGCTCACACCTAAACCATTCACTCAAAGCATTTCTTCCTTATTTTCCAGCAAAAAAAAGTACAATTTCAACATTTGCACTCAAAACACAATATATACTCATCTCTATTTTAAAATATTAAAATTAATTTCTTGTCATGTTTTTAAGCAAAATTGACCCCAAAATGATGTCCATTAGTATACTTATATATATACACACTGTATCACAGGTTTACTTTGGTGAATTTACAGTAAAACTACAGTATAACCATAAAAAAACACATTTTCATTACTAGAAATAAAGAAAATGCAACAGAACTGAAATAAAATAAAATATAAGAAGTAAACATTTTATTTCAGCTTGCTGCCATTTAACTAACTAAAATAACTCAAATAAAAAATGCAATAATAAATAGAAAATATAACACTAAAATCTATTTTAAAAATTGTAATGATACTAAAATAGCACTGCAAAAACATAATAATATGATTAAAAGACTCCAGCTGCATAGCAACAGCCTAACACACTCAGATCACCCTAGCAACAGCATAGCATGGAAATAGTTTATAACAGATGAATGAATGAACTAATAACCACTGGATATTTACCGTGCTGGTTTCCTGCGCACTCATTCCTGGCATCCCGTTGGTCAGTTTGTCACGCGGCCGGTTCAGTTTTTCCCAGGAAAATCAATCAAAAACGCCGTCTTTACACTCCCACAATGCACTTCAGCAGCTCTCGCTTCTCTAACAGCCACAAAGACACAGAGAAAGAGACGACAAGGAGTGAAATAAACCATCTGAGGCATAATTCAACAATAAAAACATTACACTTCATGACAATTAAACACATTTGACCCAAAGATTGCTTGAGCTTCACCAAAACTGTGAAGATGTTAGTTATATAACATCGCAGTTTCTGATTTATATGATTTTTATTTATTTATATACTTTATATATTTGTATGCATTTAATTTGTAATATAAATCTTAAAAATAACTATATAATATATGTCAATTATATTTTACTATTAAATATTTAGCTATTTCAGTTTTTAGTTTCCTATCAGAAATTTCTAGTAAATTAAATGTGAAATTTTAATCTACATCAAACCTACTTCAGCCACAAGTACCTTATTTTGCTATTTCACTTGTCTTTTACTAATTTCTTATTTAAATATTGTGAATTGGGTCATAATTATTTAAACAAACAAAAACATTACAATACGACATGACATGTCATAATAAAGCAGGATTAATTTCACCCATATTCTCATTATAGTACACTGTGCATACATCCTGGGAAGAAAAAAACCCCCAAAACATATTTCTGCAAACAGTGGAGTCCTGTCTGAAGTCTGTGGTGTCTCCACTAGAGGGAGATGCTGTAAAGCACTGAGAAGTGACCGTCAGGTCTCAAAGCATCATAGAGGAAGTGAATGGATGCATCTTCTATACTGATCATTAATATTCAGATTATAACACATGGGAATGACGTAACGGTCGAATTTAAAAACGGTGTTACTCTACCACACAATACAGAAAACATAAGCAAGAAGGGAACATATCCGATAAAAGACTACTTCTGTGAGTGTTCGAAGCTATTGCCATGCGGTTGTGAGGGTGATTTGAGTGTTTTAAGCTGTTGCTATGCAGTTGCTAAGGTATTTGGGGTGTTTTGATGCTGGTCACGTGCTGGCAAAGTTTGCCACATAGTTACAAGGCTGTTCTGAGTATTTTAGCTAGTTAAAGTTTCATTTATGCTAGTTAACTAGCAGCACTAGCGCTGTGATTTCATGCTGAGTTTCTCTGGACCAATCAGACACGGCGTGAGCGACATATGAGGCTGATAATGAGGCGCTTCGTCTCAAACAGGTGCGAACGCATCGGTCCTTTCCAATCACAGCCGTGATAATTTATGAGGTGAGATCTGACGATTGTTTCCTTCCAGGGACAAAAGACAAACAGGACAGAAATAAACACGGACGCTTCAGGAAATAAAAAAAAAAACAGCGGACAAACTAACAAATGCAAAAACTTCAGGAAGACAGAAGAACAAAAGATGAACAAGAAGTTAAAAGCGGGAAGAATCTGCAAAACCAGACTAACAACTCCATGTAATTAATTATGAAACCATGAATGACATTGATATGAGCCCAAAAACCACATGAATCTTGCTGCATGCAAATCAAACACTTCAGAAACTCAATCGATAAAAAAAAAAAAAATATATATATATATATATATATATAAAATTTAAAGAATAAAATAGAGATAAAAAGTATAATAACTTGAAAATACTGTACAAATAAAAAATAACATTTTAAAAACAGAAAACGATAAAAAATAAAAACAAACGTCAAATTGAAGAAAAAAAAAAATAAATGTAGATTTAATTTGTTACTATTTAAATGTCTTTGTGAGGATCAATGCAAAAGATAAAATACGAAATCAGCTCGGATTAAAGCACTTTGTCACCGAATAAAGGCACAGAAATCATACAGGCTGTGAGACACGGGATTATAGGGATTGTGGGTTATATTGTTCCAGGAAGGCATGAACTTTCCCTGGCGTGAACTTCACAAGACAAGCATAGACTTGAGCTCTGAACGACGGACTGGACTAATTTTGGTTTTGAATTCAAGTCGGTGCAATAAATTATTATACGGGAAAAAAAACAGCCAAACCCAAGACGACGTCACAAAGAGACCCGACCCGGTGAGCGAGACGTTTCTCCAACAACAGCAGATTTACTGGAAAGACACGCCCCACAGGAGCAGACCTGGAGTACAGACATGTGCTAAGACTTGATCCTGAGACTGAAGATGACAGCCGCCGCCGCCGAGGACCTCAGATCAACAACCGCTGACAGCGTTAACATACAAATCAGAGTTAACTCAGCTGTATCTGCTGCTGGGACGAAGGAGTACAGAGGAAGGAGAAAAAACACATAAGAACTAAATTAAATAAATTAATTAATTAAAATATAGTTAATTTAAAAAATAATTAATTTATAAACGAATTAAATAAAATAAATAGAAACAATTAAAAAAGAAACATTTTAATATTTAAAATGCAATTAAAACAAATAAAATAAACACTTAAAACATTATTTTATTAATTAATTTAATTTGAAGAAATAAAAAAAAGCTAAATGGCTAAATTAAATGATAAAATTAAACTGAAAGTAAGAATTAAATGTATGTTTTTAAAGAAATTAAAAGAAAGAAGTAGAATGTGATGTGTGTTTACACAGCGATCAGAAGAACACACACACATGCCCTCATGTGCACACACACTTTAATCTGTCAGATGATGTCTTGTTGCTCTGCAGCAAAGCATGCTGGGATCAGTCTGATTTGTCACTTAAACTCCTCGACACACGCGTCCTGATGCAATATTTAATATTCGTCTCGGATGCTTGCACAATTATGCTAATTACATGTAATACATTGTGTAATGCTGTGTCCTGTGTGCATCTCATTAGCAGACTAATAATAGCATTACATCACCTCATGTTCATTTCAGTAGTCATGAAACATTTTAATAAAGTTTGTCAAAGGTGTTTTAGTGAAAGTCTGTGTATGCGTTTGTACTCACTTGGCGTTTCTCGTTTAGTTGCTCTGCTGTTCCTCTAGTTAATCAGTTTCTCAAGTCTCCTTGAAGTCTGTCCTCTTCAGAAACTCAGTGCTGAAACACACACACACACACACACAACGATGGTCTTAAACTGATGAAGTGTCACTATAACACACAGATGATGACTAATGGACTCAGACGGCGCTGGACCTCGGAGCTGCTGGGAGATTTTCAGTCCCAGATGGGAAAAACACAGACAGAAGACTTCAATCTGTCTGATCTGCTCCTTCAATCACAACACATCTCCATCTGAACAACATTCACACACACCAGGAGACATAGTGCACTTATTCAGTAATGCATGACGTTTAGAAAAGCCCCGGTGCATGTGAAACGTTTTATATAGGACATATTCTGGGGGGAAAAAGAATAGCAATGAATATAAATTAATTAATTAATTAAAATAAAAAATTAAATTAAATTAAATTTTAAAAATAAGAAGATAAAATGAGACATTTAAATAGAAATGTCCTGGTGCAAGTTAAATACTTATATTTTGAAGGAAAAAAGAATAACTTAAAAAATATAAGAAAATAAATTAGATAAGAGAAAATAAACTAAAACTAAAAATGTAACTAAAAAATAAATTTAAACAAATAAATAAATGAAAGAATAAAAAAATAGATAGAATTTTTTTTAATTAAAATAAAGTAACAATACATGAACTATACTAAAAATAAAAAATAAAACAGAGAGGAAAAAGGAAATAAATTAACACAAATAAATAAAATAAAAAACTGAAACTAAAGAATAAATTACAAAATAAAAGAAATAAAAAGAAAATTTAAATAATACCAGCATATTCCCTTTTATCATATCATATGACTATTTCTGCAACATGTATATATATTTGCATGTGACATTTCACACACGCTCCAGCTATACTACGTCTGTAACTATTAATGGACACTGTAAATGACCCAAACGTGACATCATGCGTGATTTTTTACAGCTTGTTCTTGACTCATGATCACAGAATTAAACTGGATTAAAAAATGCAAAACAAGCTGATTTATTAAGGGACGGGGACACGCCACGGCCGATCCCAGTGCACTGTGGGAAAACAGCATCATCATCATCAGTCTGTTTATTGCGCAAAAACCCCTCGAAATCCACAATAATCCGACATAATGCAAACCGAAGCAACAAACAGCGACACCATGAAGAGAATCATGGGAAAGTGTGCAAACAGAACCTGAATTACAGCAGCATATTCATAAGAGAAAAACTGACTTACTGCACTTACACAAGCAGATGAAGAGAGAGAGATGTGTGTGTGTGTGTGTGTTTTCACACGGGCTGGATGTGTGTGTGTGTGTGTGTGTTTCTGCTTGATTGATCACATTAGCTCTTCTCACAGGTTTATCTCACTACGCAAACGTTATAACTGACAATCATCTCATATTTATTCGACATTCATTTATCAGACTCAAATCAGTGATTAATTCATATATCCTACAGTAAAAAGACGAACGATCATACTTTACGATAATATTTGCATGAATTAGCAATGAACAATATTTAGTAATATTTAAACAAAGTTAGTATTGTATTTTATATTATGTATAAAAGGTTGTGAGAAAACACGATGCATGTCATATTCATGTTTTTTAAAAGTCTGATAAATGTAAAATTAATAGCTGTAATTAGTGGTTAAATATATTACAAGTAAAGTAAAAAGTTATTTAGTTATTTTAAAAAAAAAAGTTATTTTAAAAGTACATTTAAAAATGTTAATATTAGACGGGATTAATTGCGAATAATTTCAGAAAATTATTTATATGCAATTAATTATATATTAATAAATAATATATATATAGGCCTATATATAAAAAAATAATATAAAACTATATTTTATATATATACATATATAATTTTTATTTAGTTTAATGTGATTCACTATTAAAAACTAAAGCAGCTATAAAAATAATTAAAAATATTATAAAAAAATTAAATAATAATTAATAAATTTAATTAATAAACCAATTAAATAAAAAAAACATCAAATTCTGACTATTAGTAAAAGCTATAATAGCATCTGACTGATACTAAAGCAGGACCTCTGTGAACTAACAAACATCTTTACTAACTAATATTAAGAGGAACAAAGGTTAAGGTTAATACATGCAGTAAAAATTCCACAGTTAGTTAATGTATTAACCAGAGATCACTGTGATGTGAACAGCTGAGTAAAGTTTCTGACTGCAATTGAACATGTTGCTAGCATGTTTTCACCTGGTTTACTAGTCGCTAACATGTTGTGACACCTTAAAACCTTATGTTGGTAACAATTAGCATACATTTAACACGTTGCTAGCGTGTTTCTAGATGCTGTTAACTTTTTAATATGTTGCTAGCGGCCCGTTTATGTTTGTTGCTAGCATGTTTTCACATGGTTAGCGTTATTTAACATCGCTATCATTGTAGTGTATCTAACATGTTTCTGGCACATTTTAACACATCACTCACATGTTGCTAACATGTTTTAGCTTGTTAGATGGAGAGATAGAGAGTTGGACAGATGTCCGTCCAATCAGATGATCTGTAGAAGGAGGAAGCCCCTCCCACTGATGCAGCGCTTCATGTTCATGTCTGGTATAAACTAAAGGCTGTTGTTTATTATTAAAAGCTGACAAACTGGTCTGTGAAAAATGTCACAATGCAAACTATGATCATGCTGCTAATAATAGGCTTCTTGATTTGGGAGAGAAATAAGGCATGGTTTCGTTGGTCTGAGATGTGCTCGGTCTCGGTCGGCTGTGGTCTGTGTGTGTTACATCACTCCAGCAGATGAAAACATGTACAAAGTTCTGTGACAGCGTCCTGTGGCATGTAGGTGAAAGGCATGCTGGGAACAGGGTGTGTGCGGGTGGGGCGTTCAACTCAAGCAGGGCATCAGCCAGTCTCACACACACACAATCTCCCGCAGGGCGTGTGTGTGTGTGTGTGTTTGGGTGCGGCTGTTTTAAATATTGCTCAGTTAAGTTTTAAGAGGTGAAGGGCGCACGGTTACAAAACACACACAGCTTCAGTCCCGCTCTTCCTCTGCTGCCAAATACACCCCGGTCCCACACAATTCCTCGTAAAGGTGGTGCAATATACAATAATCTCAGCGTCAGGTCAAACAGGCTTTAAGATAAAAGACACCTGGTTTATTATTACCAACCCAACACTGATAAATGCATTCTGATGCTCAATAACCAACTGTCCTTCCGTACCGTATTGTTTTAAATATGTATAGGGGACTTTTCAACCTGCAAAACCTGATCTGACCATGACGAGTTCAAATACAAATAAAATTAATTAATAAAAAAAAATAAAATAAACAAAAACGTGCTTACTTGTAAAATAACGTATAATAAAATAACACATAAAATAAAAAAATAAAAACTGCCTCATCTCTGATTGGTTAGGTGGAGCAAAGATGATAAAATATAATATATATTAATAAAAAATAAAAAATTAAATATGTTACTGTGAACACAAAAATAATAAAATATATAAACTAAATTTAAACAAAAATATGAATTAAAGAAAATATAAAATACAAAAATAATAAAATAAAATAAAACACTTATCTGTGATCGGTCAGGTAATGCTGGGGACATAAATATAATAAAATATTAAAAATATAAAATAATAATGTAAAACAAAATTAAATTAAAAAGCAAAAAATGAAATAAAATACTTTATCTGTGATTGGTTAGGTGGTACTGTTAACACACAGATAACAAAATATATGTGTATGTGTATATATACATAAGCTAAATACTGTATATAAAATAAAACAAATAAATAAATAAATATAAACAATATAATGTTGGAATGTTTGTCAGTGACCTTTGACCTTCAGACCTCGGTCTAGTGCGCTGCCTCCGGGGTTAAACATCAGGGTTAAAGTGTTTTTCCTGAAAGTAGCTGGTGTCTTTCTAGAGCTCTGGTCAATAAAAACAGCTTTAGAGCGACTATAAAGCGAACTATTACACTGTAAGATTTTATTGTAATGACGGGAGATGATGCTGTGTGCAGAAGATCTGCCAAACGAAAGGCCTGCAGGTGTGAATCTGACAAGCTAAAGCCTGAAATCACAAACCCGGCGACACTGAAAGCACCTCTGGAAATAACGCATCCGAGTGGCTGCCGGCCAATCATTGTCTCATTCACCCGTTGCCATGACAACGTGACTCATTCCATTGGAATTCTGCACTATAAGTCACTCCTGGACAAATTCCAAACACTCCCAGATTCCCGTTGCTAGGAGACAGCAGACGCCGTTGCTCGGTGACCGTCCTTCATCTGAACGCTCCCGAGTTTCACAACAACAACAGCGAGAGAGGGAAAGTTCAGCTGATAGAGCGGGAATGAAGATAAGAGCCTTTCAGTCCAGTTCAAGACCAGAGGTGTCACAAAAACAACACATGGTGCAAAATACTGAAAAATGATGTGATGAAAAGCCCACAGACTGATATATATGACAAAATATAGAATTATAAAAAGTTAAATATTTAATATATATATAATATACATAATCATTTCACACTTTTTCTATTACTTAATAAATATTTAAATACTACTACTACTACTTAAGTGTAACAATTATTTTTGCAGGGTTTTTTTTTTAAGGTTTGATTGAAAATAAATATATAAATATTAATAAAGCATTTATTATTATTATAAATATTACTACTGCTACTACTACTAAAAGTAACAATTATTTTAGGGTTTTTTCAGATAAAATTTTGCTTGAAAATAAATACACAGATATTTATCTAATATTATTATTATTATTAATGACAAAACTACTACAAATTCTACTACTACTACTACTAATAATAAATGTAACAATAATAATAATAATAATCATATATTTGTCATGTAAAGGCTTGTAAAATGCAAAATTAATAAGACGTGTTGCTATTAGAAATCATTTTTGCTTTTTTACCAGTTAAAGATTTGACAACAATAAAAATACAAATATTACTAAAATGTTTAACTTTTTAAACTATTTTTTTTTTTATTTAATTAGTTGGGTTTTTTTCAGTTAAAGGTAAAATAACTATTAATGAATCCATTAATACAATTATTTATTATTATTAATAATATTAAAACTTTTTTTATTATTTAAGTTAAAGTTATGATAAATTAAATATATTAATATAAATAAAATGAAAAGATGAGCATGATTATTATTACAGTAATAATCGTAAATACAGCCCTAAATATAGTAATTCATATAATATTAAGACGTTATATTATGACCTCACTAATCAAACCCTCTCTATCCATCAGAACTAATGTCCAGTCGTTCCCAGAAACTACACCCAGCTAGCATCTGAACGGAGCGTCAGTGTTGGAGCGATCGCAGCTTAGTTTCCTCTAATAAAAGCGGGAGTTGGCAGCGGATGGGAAAGTGGCAGGATTTGGCCGGATGTCAGCTGTTACGACGACAATATCAGCAGCACAGCTGGAAGGCCTTTTGTTGAGGCTCTGGAGAGCTTGACAAACACACGCCGATCTGCATCTCTGACCACTTATCCTCCCTCACAACAATACAGCAGTGATTATAGACACCAGAGTTCACGCAGATGCAGCTCTGAACCTGAAGATGATTATTAAATAATCCAGACGCCGCTTCCGTCCAGACGACTGATAATGGACCGGATTTACATGCATTAATAGTGTCTATAGAAGACGGACGATCTGCTGACAAACTGCTTTAAGTTTTCACATTCTTTCTGCTTTCATGAATAAGTCTGACAGTAATGAAACAACGGATTAATACGACTGACTGCAAGTCATAATTCAAGCAAAACACACACAAAAAAACACAGAGACGAGAACATAATCAGACGTCTAGACTGCAGACAGACTTCTCAAAATAACACACATGCAATGCATTTTCAAGATTTCTGATCAACAAGGGGTTATTAACGTTGACTAAAACCATAACAAAAATATTATTTGAAAATAAATAAAGTGTATATATTATATATACTGTATATAAAATAAAAGGAAATTTTACAATTAATAAAAAAACAGTAACTGTAATTATATAATCAAATTATATATACATTTATTTTTAAATATAATTTTAAATATAAATTTATTTTAAAATATAAACTTTGAAATCTAAGCTTTTTACGTTTAAAATGTTTTATTTCCTTAAGACTGTAAAAAAAATATTTTTGTTAAATGTAACAAACAGTAAAAAAATAAATAAATCAACAAAAAAAATATATAAAAAAAAAAAAAAAAAAATATACGAAATACAGGAATATTATAAAATATAAAAATCTAATTTATTTCAAAATTTTTTTTTATATATATTTTGAAAAAAATTAGATTTTTTTGTATTACTTCAGATAGCTGTCAAGATGACATTACTCATTATTACTTATGTTGAAGGACTAAAAAGCAATAAAACATACTAAAACTGTTTTATATAAAAAAATAAATAAATTCTTTACAATGTATTTACATGTTTAATAATAATAATAATAATAATAATAAATTTTTAAAAATGGCAAAAACACACAAACAAGTGACCAGAACTTTAAAATGAAAAGGAAAACATAAAACGGAAATTCACAATATAAACTTATCAGTTTATCAATAAATATAAATATAAACAACAATAAATAATCATATAAAACAAACAAAAATAAAAACAAAAGAATAATAAATATATAATAAGACTGCCGTTAACATGCTGAAAATGCCTCAGCATCTCTGGTTTATGAATGTTATTAGCTGTGTCCGGATCTGGTCCGAACCCGGCTGATCTCCAAGCAGCAGACAGGGGGCGATAAACATCCACTCCTCAGCCAAAGTTTACTTACTTTGAGTTTCAAAAACAACCAACAAACTCCATCCCAATTAGCCCTGATGTGGAGCTTAATTGTGCCGGAGACAGAAGCCCAATCAAGAAAAAATAATTGGTGACCAAATATTGGGCGGTTGCCAAGTTTTGGGTTTGCGAGACGAGCGGCGATCCTTCAGGGAGGCGGAAAAATACCAGGCAACCGACTTCACATGCAAATAAGACCGTAATGAAATACAAGAGAGAGAAACAACGAGGCTCTGACAGACGACTGACAACTCAAAACCAACACCAGCTGAAGTCTGCTGTCAATCCTGCAAACGAGGTGTGGCCCTTACCGTATAAAACCATTATTACACACACAAAACAGCCAGAGGCGGCTCACTGACACAAACAATATCACACAGTGCTCTCCATACTGACAAACAGCTCACAGTGATACACTACACTACAAGAGCCATCGCTTAACTACTGGACCACAGGCAAATATGATTAAAAGTAGTCAGATGTAAAGTAAAAGAATATTAATAAAATGCATTCATAATAATAATACGTTATTTTAGGTAGATTCAGCAGATGGAATAGAAAAATTTTATTCAATTAATATATATTACCTATGCAAAATTAATAAAACGCTGCTTTTAAAATTGTAATTAATCTTTAGTTTTAAGTTTAAATACAAAAAAAACCCTAAAAGAAAAACAGCTGAAAAAAGTAATGCTTCACAAGATTAAAAAAAGATAAATACGTTTAAATTAATGCATGTAAAAGTGAATTTATCCTATTTTTTAAACTGGAATAGCGTCCGAGTTTAACAGTGCTAGTCAGATGTGTGTGTCGAGGAGAAGCGTTAATCAGCATCTGAACACACAGCGGATCAGGAGTGGCCCCGGGCCCCTGGTGTTCTCACTGCAGTACAGGCAGAGACAGCCGTGTACAGTAATTACAAGCAATTCAGCAAATACACTGAATAAATACTGAGAACACGCTGAGCTCTCAACCATATTCATACACAAACATACACCTAACAACAAAAAACTCTTTTTTCTTTATTTTAAGCAATTTAAATTTTCATTTAACTTAATATATTTTCTTATTTTATATTTTATTTTCAGCTATATGCCAAGACAACATTTCCCATTTTAATTAACTTGATTTATGAAAATAACTAGGGTTGCAAAGGGGTGGAACATTTCCAGCATGTCTTTTATTTTTTTGGAAACTTGACCTGAACTTTTCTGTCCTTTTGCAACTCTAAAAATAACACATATTTAAAAACAAAAACTATGTCAAAAAACATAAAACTAAATTAATAAAACTTTAATTAAAATTACAATCAAAGCAGAACATTTAAAAAAACTAATTCAGAATATTAATAAAAACAGTTTTAAGATTATATATTAAATAACTAAAAAGCACAACAAATTTAAACACTACATTTTAAAAGAAAAAAAACTTCAAATTGCTAAAACTACAAAAAAGACAGCAGAAAATAAATAAATAAAAACTAATTCAAAATACTGTTGAAAAATATAAAGTGACACTGATCTAGTGATGCTATTATTTATGGTACTTTAATATAAACATCAACTAAATGACACGGTATCGTATCAGTACTGACATTATGCTTCAAATTAACACAAAAAAACATGATTTTTTTAAACATGATATTGGCATGGAAGACCTTGCAGAAAACCATACTACAGTACTTCTTGTAAACAATACAAATCTCATGCAGAAAAGCAAAAGGACCGAAGAAAGCACCAAAGTAAACAAGCGCCTGCACAGCACTAATGAAATATGCTGCTGTATAACGCAAGGCTTCGGGAGAATGCAAAGCTCCTGAGATATTCATGAGGTTTGATTCTGGGCGTTTGTTTGTATATGAAGCGACGGGTGACACCTTCATTCTGAACATACTTCAGGCCTTTTACATGCATTCCTGGCATTCAGAACACAAACTCTCACAGATTCAGCCCGAGAAAGCCTGTGTGATGATGTCATCCTCGGCGAGAGCTTGACTAATCAGAGCGATATGGGGTTATAATGAGAGGTTTGATCCTGCAGCTCTATTGTGGACGGCAGGAAATGGAATGTTACATTGTAACACTTTCACCTCAGCCAGATGAGTCACGGTCGCCATGGCAACATCACAGATGGTCTAATAAACACGATGCACAATGAAAGCTATGAAGGAACGCCTTCGAGGGTGGCACTCGTACCTGTGTGTTTGATATGGCTCAAAATAAAACATTCCTTGCTTCAGACATCAGCAACGGATTTCCACTGAGACAACAAACCCTGTCCCAACACCTGAAGGAATCTACAAGAAGCTGATGCGGCATGACAGGACTTTTGCTTGATCTGCAATAGCGCTGTAAGAACCACAGGGTTCACTGAAGATACACAATGATGCCATTATTTCATGCATGCTACTTTGAAATGCTACTTTAAATGTAATCACTAATCAGATCATATACTGTTCTATCGACATTGTACAACAAATATGGATTAAAAACAACAACACATTTCTAACGCATTGTAAGTTTTACAAGAAGGTTTCATTAAAGACGCAGCGGATCTGTAAGCTCATTTCTGTAGTGATGCAAACACACTAGCAATCGGGGGTTTGGACACATTATAGATTAATATTAATAATAAAAGTTAATATAAAAGTCCAGTATGGTGGTAAAAATGCTATTAAATTAAATGCATACATGCACCAATCATGTATGATGAGTATGCAATGCTATTCTGTCAATCATCAAATTAAATTAAATTAAATTAAATTAAAACACAAGAGAGAATTGTTACATTAATGCATTTGGCAGGAACTTTTATCTAAATAGATTTTTTTTTGTATTCAGGGTAAATATTGTTTTAATGCATTTTCTGGGAATCGCACCCATGACCTTGCATTTGCTGGAGCACTTTAGATGTTCAATGAATAAATGCAGGTTCGTGAAGAAACATCACAAACACATGTCTACAGATCTATAAACTCTGTGGGAATCAGACCCATGACCTTGCAGGGCTTTTGATGATGTTTCTCCTTCAATATCTTCTACATGTATAATCATTAAACTATAGAAGGCTGTTTCCGCCAATGAATAAAAATATTTTTAAAAAAGTCAGGATTGCAAGATATAAAGTCGCAATTGTGAGAAAAAGGTCAGAATTGCGTGATATAAACCATCATCATAAAGTCAGAATTGTCTTTTAAACTCACAATTGCGAGTTCATATCTCGGGAATTTTGACTTTATAACTCACAAATTATATAAATTCACAATTTTTAGTTATGAAGTGCAGTTTTGAGGAGAGAAAAATGAGCACTCATGAGTTTATTATTTATGAGATGTAAACTAGCAACTGCAAAAAGTCAGATTTGTGAGATAAAAAGTCGCAATTACTTTTCTATTTTTTATTTCGTGGCGAAGACGAGTTTCCATATTAAACAGACAAAAAATAAATAAAACAAACATTAAACATTTTGTCTAAAAGTCCATGCATTTCCTGGGACAATAAATGAATGCAGATATGCAAACATTAATATACGTCTAAAAAAAGCTATGCATTGCCTGGGATTCGAACCTATGACCTTGCGATTATCTATAGCCTGAACTCAAGGAATGCAAAATCGTCATGCACATAAACTCCAAAGTCCAGATGTTTGCCAGCTCACGTAATCACTCATGAATAATGCTGATTGTCTCTGTGAGAACTTGAAGGAGTCAAGCGCTGTAAATCATTGCGTAACAAATCTCGCTATGATGCATTCAAGTCACGAATTCATCAGTGTCTGAAGGAATCTGAAGATTTAACAAAACCCTGAGCTAGAAGCTTTTCCGAAATTATTAATACGACCCGATCGATTCCCGACACGACAACAGTGAGTCACAAGCAGCTGGCCAAAGCTGATCAACATTTTTCTTGTTTTCTCTAATTATCATGCCACAATAGAGCCGCTCCTGCCGCTATTGTTCGCTCTGTCTGTGAACACCCAGCACATCAATGCTTCCTTCTAGTTCTGCAGGTTTGAGGCCCGCTCTCGAGTCAAAAGAAGGAATCTGTCCTGTTAAAATACCAGAGCAATAAGCACTTTCACCTCTCGGGCGGATCACATTCCTGCAACCGGGAAACAATTAATGCAGTGTCAAGATCTAGAAGAAAATCATGCATGGAATAAAGCAGAGCGCTGTTTCGCTTCTTTAATAATTACTGTCACAGATGCTGCTCGACGGGTCTGATGTGTTGACACTTTACACAAACCATTTACAAGAGCTCGGGTTACATGCAGTCGCTGATCGATAATTATCAAACACAAGTGCATGGCTTTAAACCTCTTGTACTGTATGCCATTGTACAGTAATGGAAGGCAATGCAGTGGTGCGTATATAAATGCATATACAATGGTATTTCTATACAATACTGCAAGGTGCTGCACAGATTACCATGAAATTACTGGTACACGTTATGGAATTACTATAATACTATAATAACCATTACTGTCACATGAAAAAATCAAGCAGTACAAAACATCATTACAAGGCTTCACAGTGACAAATGCCTATAAAGCATGGTAAAACAATGGTAAGTATGCAAAACATGTAGTAGGAGTGTAAAACACACACACAAAACCATGTTTCTATATACACACACACACATATATATATATAAATAAGAAACATATTGGTAATTTAGACATTACAGTAATATCATGATGTATTTCCAAGGAAATATACACACACACACACACACACACATTCACTCTCTCTTTCCATACTAATCTAGTATTACAATATCATGCAGCTTTCTGAATATATTTGATTAAAATTAATATATTTTTTTAAATATTAGGCTTTTTTTGGGTTTTTGTAATACAAAACCGCTTTACAAGTTACTAAACTTGTTAAATGTGAAACAACAGCAGCTCACATTTCACATTAAACATCAAAAACGATAAAGATCTTTACCTCGCGCGCACTTCGACCTGCGGCGCGCGCATGAACTCTCTGTCGATATATTAAAGCAAAGTTATGGAGCAAACGCAGAGTGAAGGAAAGTGAGTTTACCGTTGAATGCGGAGCAGATCCTCGTCCTCTCGTGTCTCTCAGGTGTGTTTGTTCATGCTGAAGTGAGCGGTGACTTTCACACCTGGGCGGGTCACCTATGCACTGTATGGGCGTGGCCTGAGACACGCCCGTGAACCTGCGACACGCCCCCTTCCAGCCGCATTGGGAAATAACAACAGCAGGAGGGTTTTACTGTGGTAGATCTGCTTTACACAAGAGCGGATGTTATTCGTCACCATATTTGGGAATCTTCTTGGGCTCAGATGATTCTGAAGTATTTAGGGAATTTTGAATGAGTTCTAGAGTCAGATCCGTTTATATCCAGTCCTTCAGGGTCCAATAAAAAGCCTAACCCAACAATATTATGAAAATAATGAAGAAATGTTAGAAAAAAGACAAAGAATGTTCAGTTTATCCATTAAACTGAAAACCAGCTCTAGAGGAAAACAAGACCAGAATTCATAATAATAACAATAAATAATATTTAGAAAATATTATTTATAAATAGTTTATAACAACATATAATAATAGAAAAAATATTATTATTATTTAAATATATAGCTGTATATATAAATCATATAAGTAATAAAAAATATATTGGTATGAGCCTCCAATATTAATAATAATAAAACAAGCAAACAAACGAAATATAAGTAAAAAAAATACTTTTATAGACTTATAATTAACAGAAAGTTCTCAAATAATTTTTGTTTAAAATGTATTTATTTATTTATTTATTAATATATAATCACATAATATACATAACATACATAATAAAGTATAAATCATTAAATCATACTAGTAATAAAATATACATATATTGGTATAAGTAAATAAAACAAACCATCAAAAACCAAAACAAACAAACAAACAATAAACATAAACAAACAAATAAAAAGCTTCCGTAGACTTCTATTTAACAAAAAAATTGGTTGTTGTTATTTGTTGCTCAGAAATAATGTCAACATTTAACACATATTTATAATATTAATAATAATAATAAAATAAAGAAAATCTGATAAATAAATAAGTAAACAAACAAACAAGTAACTTATAATAATAAATAAACACAATAAATGTATATGCATTTTTCTTCTAAATCAGTTGTTTGTGCCAATTGCATGCACAAAATATTCATCATATTTAAAAAAATATAGTTTAGTTTTAAGTCTAGCTTAACTGTCTGTTTAAACATGTTAGTCAGTCAGCATGCATGTGTATGATGAATCAGTGCTGACAGAGCTTTAGTTCAGCAAAATCATCTTCACTGTCAAACACACGCCACACTAACATCACTTTATTAATTCTGCCTGTGACCCGGACCCTTCACCACACCCATAATGCACTGCAGCAGTCGCTGGAGGACGCACCTGACGGCCTGTTTCTGCGTTACTCCTACATTACTGCATCACTTTCCTGCGTGCCACAGTGGGGAGTGGATTCCCAGCATGCCTTTGGCCAACATGAGGAGGGAAAAGAAAAAGTCAGTGAAACCTATTGTGCTTTCAGAGTATCTGTGTCTTTCGCTTAAAGCGTGTCGTCATTCTCCTCATGTTCAGACACATATCAGGTTATTTCCCCGTTTAACTGAATATCAGGTCATAAAAGCTCTTTATAAACCAATCAGACTTAGTCTATAGGATTAGTTTCAGTCTATATTCATATGGGATGTTATATAAACGGTATAAGAATCTGAATATTTCTGTTATTCATTTTAATGGCGTTTACTACAATATTATTTTAGTAATGCGGGTATTGTACGGGAAAAAATTTTAATACCACAATGCATTTTTATAAATGTGATTTACTTTGTTTATCTTGTTTAAAAACGTCAAAAGTTATTATTGTTAACTAAAACTAAAAACATGAAAAAAAAAAAGATTCATTACTTAAAATAAACATGAACTGAAACAAAAAACAAAAAGTTTATTTTATATTAAACCTTTTATATTAAATTTACTAACATTTACTAAAAAATACAACATTTCTCATTTTCATTTAATAATAAATACTATATAGACATATAAAAATATAAAATCACATAAAAAATAAAATAATAAATAAAAAAATCTTTAAACTTAACGAAAAATTAAACAAAATAAAACTAAAAATCTATTTATTTCATATTAAGCATTTTATATTAAACTGTCTTTATTTAATCTAACAGTAAATACGTTTCTCATTTTCATTAACTAAATAAAAACCAATAAATAACAATGAATAAATACTATATAGACATATAAAAATAATATAAAATCATATAAAATATAAAATAATAAATTACATAAACCCTTAAAAATTACTTCAACATTAACTGAAACAAAATAAAAATGTATTTATTTATTAGCAAAGACAACATTTCTCATTTTCATTCACTAAAATAATAAAATAAAACTAAATAAAAACTAATAAATTACAATTAATAAATACTATATAGACATAAAAATAATATAACATCATATCAAGTATAAAATGTTAAATTACATAAAGAAAATTACTTAAAATTAACGTTAACTGAAACAAAAAAAAACTAATTTATTTTATATTAAACTTACTTTATTTCAGCTAATGGCTAATGGCATTTTCATTTGCTAAAATAACTAAATAAAAACAAATAAACAACAATTTATAAATACCATATAGACAGATAAAAACAATGTAAAATAAAAAAAAAATATATATATATATATATAAATTACTAAAATTATAAAATTACTAAAACTAAAATCAATAAAGTGAAAGTATAAAAATAAAATCTATTTCAAATTATTATCTGAAAGTAAATGACACTTAAATAACTATGAACACACACACACACACACACACACACACAATTACCAAAACAACATAATAAAGCATGAATGCACTTCTTACATAAACTTGTGAACCACACTAAAATCTAAACAACATATCTAGTCATGAAGCTTGAATGTGCTCCTTACATAAACTGATCATGAAACACACATTTCATGATGTTCACAGCGAGTGACGTCAGACTCCCAGCTCAGGGCTTAAACACGTCCGTGACGTTCTGTACAGGACCAGCCCGCTTTGGGCGTCTCAGCGTTTACGGTAAAACAAGGTTTAGGACTCCCTGAAGACATGCTGCAACTCTACATAAAGAAGATAAAGCCTTAAAACACACACACTTACAGATAAAGCTTCTCGATGCCATAGAAGAACCTTAAACATCTGGAGAACCTTTCTGACTCACAAAAGCTTCTTTAAAAGATATGGAATTGAATGGTTCTTCTGCGGCATCGCTGTGAAGAATGTTTTAAGCATCTTTGATTATTTTTGTTTTTAAACCTTATTGTTCTTATTGTTTTTTAATACGTGTGTGAACACCAGATTAGAGGTGCCTTTATTTCTGTTATATTATAGTAAATACATTTTATATGAATTCAGTAAAACATTTTTGTTACCATGGTACTGTACGTTTTAAACTTAAGCAAAAATAAAAAAGTTCATCATGTTTAAATTTTATTGTGTTTTAAAGAAGACAACCTTTAAATAAAACAAAAAATATTATTATTACTCAATTTATTTATTGATTGGTTTAAATCAATTGAGCAAGATGCAAAAAAAAAACTAAGCTATTTTCTGAAATGTTGCTATATCTTGTGCAATTTTACGTCTCAATTAAATGTTTCAATATGTTCAGACATCATTTTGGAAGACAAAAATATATATATTTTATTTTAAAAAGAATGCCCGCTATTAATAAAATGATTACATACATATATATTAGTGCTGGGCAATGATTAATCGCGATTAATCGCATCCAAAATAAAAGTTTTTCTTTACATAATATATT
>JAUCMS010000008.1:302907-325167 GCA_032357445.1 Enteromius radiatus | reverse complement strand
GATTTTAGCAAATGGCTGCAATATAACAAAGAGTGAAAAATTTAAGGGGGTCTGAATGCTTTCCGTACCCACTGTATATTCATATAGTTAATATATAAAATATGCCTAGCTGTGGAAAAAGCAAGATTGTATGGACTTTTATTTCAAGGATAAAAATAATATTATCACACAAACCAGATTCATTTCTTGCAATTTCGAGATTTAAAAAAATCACAATTACCTTAAAAACAAACAAAAAGAAAAATAATCTGAGAAAACGTAAAGAAAGAATTGTAAGAAAAGAATCTGAAAAATGTCCTTTATTTTGTATTCTCTGGTGAAAACATGTTTCCGTATGACTGACAAATACGCATCACACTACGATTATTCGTTAAAACTGTTGTCGTCCAAATTTTGCCTAAATTTTGCATACGAGGGCTGGCGGCAAACGCGCAGCACATCCGAGTCGTCGTTGCGATTCTTTCAGCGATGTCTCTTTACAAAAGTGAGAATGTAAATAAAGGTCTGATTGTTGACGCACGTTAACGCTAATCAATCACGTCCTCACCAGGCCACATGATCAGCGGCAGGTCGGCGACCCGCGTCTATTTACACAGAAAATACTCAATAAAAAAAATGACAACATAATGATGAAAGAGGATGAGAGAGTAATCGTACAGCTTCGATTCCCGACCCCCAACCACCCGCCATCATAGAAAAGAAAAATGTTCCCGCGAATATAAACATACTGTTTTTGTTTCGTCTTTTTTTTTTTTTTGTTTTTTTTTTTGCTTTAGTTCTCACTACATTTTCAATGCGACACGTTTCAACACACAATGAAGTATTTTTCTCTGAAAAAACAAAAAGAGAAGAACTGATACAACGCATTTCTAAAACACAAAATAACAACAGGCTACATGTAAAAATATAACTTTTACATACACAATTTCAAAATAATGGTACGTTTGCATTTGTTGCATACAATTTACAAATGTCCGTGTGTGTTTCCCTTCGCTGTCCGATGCGCCGGCGGTTTTTCCACGCCGCTGTTAGAATCGCGGTGACGTTATGAAAAATAGAGTCACGTCGTCGTGGGACGTCTCCGCTCGGCTTTACAGAATGAAAAACGCTCCTCGTGAACTCCTTTTTCCGTCTCTTTATATACTGTATATATTTCTACATTTATATATATCGATTTTTCTAATAGATTTGTGTCCACTTCCAGTGCCTCCCGTCCATTTTTTTCAATTTTTTTGACAGAGAAACCAGTACAGACGAAGAATAGAGAGATAAAAAAAAGAGAAAAAGCCATTTTATACACGTACAACCACATATTTGTACTACAGCGGCTCAACAACAAGCCTGTAAGCTTCGTAAAAGCGGATATCTATAATACAATGCTCAATAACGACGGTGACAGGTGGGCGGGGCTGTGGGCGGGGCCACACGGGGGCTGGACACACCTTCTAATTACATATAGCCGTACAGTACATTAAATACAGTTTATCCAAAAAATACTTTTTTTAACCTTTTTACTTTTTTTGTAACTTTTTTTTTTAAACTCCAGGTCGTAAAAAACCTGACTGCATAGACCTAACGACTAACGTTTCCTATACGCTTGCATCCTAGATAATGTTCTCCTCCAGTTGTGTGATGATATGAGCTCTAAAAAGGCACGTTGGTTGAAGTTTCGACATGTTAAAATTGCATCTTCGGGGTCCGGGAGGGCTTCGGGAGAGTCGATGGCTAAGAAACAAACGGATAGATGGAGAGCAGTGACTTCCGCCGGAAGTTCGCCAAACGAGCCCAAAGGGTCCGTGCTGGTTTCAAAGGAACTAAAACAACATTATTGCAAAGATTTGAAGGGTTTTGTCGAAATCCGGTCCAGGTGGTTTTGATTGACAGCTCCTCTCTCGTCCCGACTGATTGGGAATTTCGGAAATTCATGTTTGTTCGTTTTTTTTTTTCCGTAAGGAGTTCCGTGAGGCACAGCTACAAAAGGATTGCTCTCCACACCTCCACAACAACATGATATGTTTGAAGAATCGCCCGGCGCTCTTTTTTTTCTGTGTGTGTGTGTGTGTGTGTGTGTGTGTAAAAACGTCTTCTTTTGCAACAGGGAATGCTTGGAGGAAGATATGCACAACGATTCCGGCGCCAACTCCCTAATTTACAGGATCAATCCTCACAGACGCAGTCAGGAACGGGAACACGCAGGAGTTCGGTCGGTCGGATGGAAATTCGTTCGTTCGTTCGCTCGATTGATTGTTTGACTGACGGTCGGGGCAGAAGTGACGCTGTCAAAGGAAGTGATCACTCATCATTTTGATGAATTCTGGCAGCTTCGACCTGAAAGATGGACAGAGACGGAGAGAGACATTAACTTACACACTACAAAACACTCTAAATGTGCATTATCATTGTTATTATTATTTGTTAAGTATATTTTTAAGAGATCAATATTTTCATGCCAATGAAACACATTTTTCTCCTTAATTATTTAATTTACTATAATCCAATTTAATTAATACTGCAATCTAAAATTTGCACAAAAAAAATTAAATCTTATTAATGTAATGCACTAATTAAAATTAAACCTTAGGACATAATAATTTATTCTATTCTAATATAATAATAATTCTATTTATTTATGTCAATAATTAAATTAATAATTATTATCACAGAGTTATTATAATGTAAATAATAATTAAAAAATACTATAATTTATGTTATACAACAATGAAAACTATATATTTTTGATGACTACTATAATGCAAATGCAAATAGAATTTATAATTATAATTATAAAGTTATTAAAATACTCTCATCAGTGTAATGCAATAATGAAAATTTCTATATATTATATTATATTGGTTTATGCAAAATTCTTCTTATTTTTTCTGTCTTTGTTTTTCTCAATTCTTTATTTTTAATATTAAAATAAAGTAATGCAAAATTTGGAAATAAATTATAATAATAAAGTATTCTCAATGTAGTATATTAATGAAAATTATACTGCATTTATATAATATATAATATTGGTTTATGCAATGTTTTGATTATTTTTGTAATACCTTTTACTGTAATGCAAAATTTGGAAATAAATTAAAATAATAAACTATTCTTAATAACGTAGCACATTGATGAAAATTTTCCTGCATTAATATATTATATTATATTAGTTTATGCAATGTTTTGATTATTCTTTATAATACTTTTTACTGTAATGCACAATTTGGAAATAAATTGCATAGTAACACATTAATGAAACTACTACAGCATGTATATATTATATTATATTAATTATTTTGTACATTTTCTGTCCTATATTTGATCCTTTATTTTAACTGAACAATTCTTGTCATGTACTTTCAATACGTTAATGAATAAAAAGAATAAAAGTACTCTTATAAATGTAACGCAGTAGTGAAAATTATACTGTTTGGACATAATAACTGATATTATACCAGCGTTCCTAAAAATTTGCTTCGCATACAAAACATAACTTGTTTTCTTCTGTTGATTGTGATATGTAAAGTAATCATACGCTGACACTACAGGGCAGTCTTTATAAATATCTGTTCACTGAATGTTTTCCCTCGTCATAAAATCTGTAAATAAACGTGAACTGGGTTTAATTCACACCTTCAATTGTACCTTAATTATAAGTCAGAAAGTGATTAAGTGTACATTACAGTCGCTTACACATGAACCTTTGGACCTGCATGAGTCTGATCACACCCATAATGCAACACGAACATTGCACAAACTCAAACAAACAATCAGACAATCTAATGACTAAAACAAGTCATGACAATCATCATAAAACAGCATTTCTGAATGAAATGGTCAGTGTTTTTGTGTACATGCACCTTTCAATGTGTGCAAATATTTTCTTTTAGCTTTATTAATTGCTTTTATTGTAAATTAACAATAAAACGTAATTGAATACATCCAAATCTCTATGTACACAAATTATAACCCACACTTACGGCCAATCTGTTGTTAAAATGCGCCCATTTTTCGATTTTTAGAGTTAGGTTTGTTTTTGTCGCCACCCATAGATTACTAGTCATGGTTAGATTAATGAAGTTACGTGGCATGTGACCAATGATTCGAAATCCAAACGTTCTGCATCACTTTGCCTAATGATTCTGTTTTTGTGCCAGAATGAGTGAGTAAGCGAGTGATTGCAGGATCGATGTCTTTGGGACGTGAACAACAGCAGATCAGTGTAGAGGGAAATATTCTGACCATTTACGGGGGTGTGGCTCTTTACATTTGTCCCATGGGATTGGACGCCTCGCCCATGCTGTGGTGACTGCCGGCCAATGAGAGCGGAGCACCGTCTGACGACACCTTCTCTTCTTCCCGCCTCTTCAGACACGCCGCCTTTGGGTTGAGATTGCGCTCTGGAACGTGAGGAACACACACACACACACACACCGTTCAGTGATCATCACACACACTGAGCTGCTCCTGAAGAAAACACAAAACCATCAAGAGGACAAAACATTGTCTACCTGCAGGACTGTAGGATATTTATAGTATTATTTTAAAATAATAAGTTAGTTTTTAAATGAATAATTACATAATAGTAATATAAACTATATTGTTAACATTAAATTATATGTTAAATCTAAAATATGGTATATTTAATTTGTAACAGCTACATTAATAAATCCAGAAATAATGAAAATAACAATAATAATCATAATACAATTGTGTATAGCATCTAACATAATTAATTGAATTAACTGTTTATAATAATAGCATTTCAACTATATTAATTATAAAATATAATAAAAATATAAAATACAAAAGAGTTATAAATACTTATATAATCTAAATATAATATTTTAAAATTATTAATTGATCATAATACATATTATATAGTATTACAATAATAATAAAAATAATTATATATATATATATATATAATATGAAATACAAGTACTAAAATAGCCCAACCCTAACCTTTACAACAATAAATATATAAAAAAGTATTATTATTATTATCATTATTATTTATAATAATAAAATTATAACATATTATTTATAATTACTGCTTTTATAATAATAATAATAATAATACAATTATGTATCGCACACAAAATACTGCAAATATAATTCAGAACAAATGTAAATATAATAATAATAATAATAAAAATAAATTTAATATAAAATAAAAGGGTTTGCTATATACACGTTATAAATATTTATATTTATTATTATTATTATTAATAATAAATATTTATTATAAATATTTATACTCATTCAAAAAAATACAATATTTACTATATTTATATTTATAAAATATAAGATATAATTCTATCATACTATAAAAAAGTATAATATTTATGACCACTATATTTTATCCAAGTAATAACTATTCAATATCCAATGAAATATACATGCATATATAATAATAATAATAATAATAATAATTATTATTATTATTTTTAATTATTTTTGTCATTTAAATAATTATATATAACTATTATATTAAACATGAGGGATAGTTCTCAAAAGCAGATATTTAAAAGTATGCTGGTAATCAAACAGGTGTTGCTCCTCTGACTAAAAGAGAAAGAAATACTCACTTGAGAAAGTCACTTGAGACCTTTAGCTACTGTTTAGTTACAAACATTCATCAGAATATCTTCTTTTGTGTTCAACAACGAACTCATACGGGTTTGGAGCGACATGAAGGTGAGTAAATGATGAAACATCTCTTTAAAAGACAGAGCTACTGTAGCTGGTCAGTGTTCGTCAGCGACTGACCTCGGACCTGCTGCTCCAGGCTGAGGATGACGGCGACGGCCTGGTGCAGGATCAGGAGCTTGGTCTGGGGTTTATCGCTCTTCAGGTGAAGCTGTACCATACGGCCCAGCTCCTTGAAGGCCTCATTGATGTCTCGAACCCTCAGACGCTCGCGAGCGTTATTAGCCATGCGCCGCTCTTTCTCTCGCTCCAGCTTCTGCTCCGGGGTCAGGTCCTCGTCGTCGTTATTACTGTGGAGCCAAGAGCCAGTTCACAGCTTGTTAACACGTCACTAAACCGGGCGCAAAAACCATCGAAAGACTAAGAAAGTTGTCCAAATTAAGTGCATATTACTAGTCAAACACTACGTTTTGATATATTTATGGTAGGATACTCAGCATTTCGACCCATACAATGTTTTCTATTGCTACAGATAATACAGACCTACTTCTGTGAGCCACATTTAATCATTTATTCATCAGGACAGTCTCACAGAGACAATATTTAATGCTGAACACGTTATATTTATGGCATAAAAAAATTCTAAAATTCATGATTAAAAGGTATAATATTAGAAGTATCTACATTTCTAGATGTATGAAATATATAAAAATATAGAATATAATATATACAAAAAATAATACATATATACTAAAATTGTAGATATATATATATATATATATATAAAGTATCTAAAATTGTATAGTACATAGAAAGGTATCTAAAATGCTAGATATATAAAATAAACATTTTTAAATGTATTAATGTATATAAAAAGATATAATACTGTAGATACAAAAACTACACACAATCCTAGACGTATAAAGAATATAAAAGAATATAAGATTTCAGATAAAGCGTGTCAAATTCTGAAAAAAGTATCTAAAAACAATATAGAATTATAGATTAGCATATTATATAAAATATATAAAAAAATGCATACAATTCTGTCTTTATAATGTATTTCAAATAAACAATATAAATAAAATATATACAAAAATAAAAAATAATCTAGACATATATAGTATATAAAAATATAAAGTATACAAAAAATACAATTCTAAATAAAGTATATATAAATACAAAACATATCTAAAATTCTAGAGGTATAAAGTATATGTCTATATATATATATACAGAATATAAAAAGACATAAATATGCAAAAAGTACATAAAGAATTTTAGAACTGTATAAAGTGTATAAACAGATATAATAGACACAAAAAGTACATGAAATTCTAGATTAAATCTTTCAGAAGACAAAATATTTATCTATTGCTATTAAACAAAATGTCAAATTTCATGATTTTAAGTTGAAGAGTACAGAGTGAATGTGTTTCTAGTGATGCAGCAAACTTTAAAACAATAAAATATGATTAATATATCAAACATCAGAAATCCCAGACACAAAGATCGCCTTGAATTTGAGAGGAGCCGTCGAATCGCTCATTCCAGGTGGAAACCTATAAACCCTGCCGAGTTTATCCTGGAAATATCTGCATCAATTTAGATGAATTTGCCCTACTCTCATGTGTGAGAAACAGCTAAAATCCGGCTCAAGACCAGACCAGAGGAACAACAACCCAGATATAGCACTCATACTTCAGTTCATGAAAATTATTTTGCAAAAAAAACCCAATGAAATATATATTAAAAAGACATGAAATTCTCTCTATATAAAGCACCTAAAATTGTAGATATACACTGATAAAACTACACTTATTTTAGGTAAGTGGTTTATTTTAGCTTCACTTAAATAAACAAATTGAATTTAAAGTTAGTCAACTTTAAATGTAGCTGATATATCTTATTAGTAAATTTGTAAAATTTTTCAGTGTATGAAGTATATACAAAATACATAATAGATGAAAATTGACAATTATAGATATGTAAAGATTAAAAATAAATTATAAATAAAATAAATTGATCATTTTAGCGCTTTAATTTTTTTGAGATACACTACAAATATTTATTAAGTGAACTAATTAAATAAAAAAAATTATTAGATATTATTAGAAATGCCATTTATTTTGTAATTATTTGTAAAAATTAAAATCTGTATATATTTTTTAAAAAATATTATGAAATAAAATTTTATTATTTTATTCTATATTATTTTTATATTATTATATATTATTTATAAAAATATTATATATTTATAGTATAATGCTAAATATCTTCTTTTTCTGTTTAGATGTAAGATCCTAAGGCGAAAGCAGCAGAGAATAGCTGTGTCTTGGGTTGCTCTTCGGTGTGTTTAGCTGTCTCTCAGAACACGTGTCACTTCATCAAAGTCCAGCGGCGGCGTTTGAATGAAGCGAGGCTCACGGTACAGTTTACCTAGATCTCGACCTCTCTATAGCTTTCAGGTCCTTGCTGTCCATGTCCTCCTTCTTGGAGTCCAGAGATTTTCCGTCCTGCAGGTTCTCGTCTCCCTCGTCTTCAGACTTGATCTCTGAGCTCACAGACGAGGTGCTCTGACCCTGAAGACCTCCGGAGAGCGCTGGGAACCACAAAACACACTGCGTAAAGACACCCGCTCAGATGAGCTGCTGAACTTATTCCACTATTTATTAACAGAGAATACAGTCTGACGTGCGTTTGAAATCCTGTCGAATTCAGGGCTGTGATGTCAATGATTAATCACAATAAAAGGTTTTGTTTACATTATTTATGTGTGTACTGTGTATATATATATTATGCATATATAAATACACCCATATATTTTGAAAATATTTACATATTAAATATATAAACATCTTTTAATATATACTTGCATGTGTATTTACAGTATATATACATAATATATATATATATATATACACAGTGCACACATATATAATGTAAACACTAAATATATAATTAAAACTTAATCCATAAAGCGCTTCTATGCAACGTCAGTATATAATATAATATAGCAGTAAATCAGTATATTGTTATGATTTCTGAAGATCATGTGACACTGAAGACTGGAGGAATGATGCTGAACATCACAGAAATACATCACACTTTAACACAGATTCACAGAGAAAACTGCTCTTTTAAATTATAATAATATTTTAAGTTTTATTGTCTTTATGATCCATGATGAGCAGAAGATCATTTTTTTATAGCTGCATATTTGAGTGTGTTACTCTGACATGGGACAAGTAATGCCTGTGTGTGTGTGTGTGTGTGTGTGTGTGTGTGGGAGGATGGATAATGTGTAGAGTTTTGTAGAGTTGGTTCCAGACAGCTGCTCAGACGGGATACGTGAAGAGAAAGAAGCCCAGACAAAGGCTGATTGGGGACGGAGACACAAAGTTTGAGTGGGACGTGTCTCTCTCCGAGTCTTCACGGGTGGCTCGATCTGGTTAAGCCGGGTGGATTTTAACCAGAGCTGTAAGACTGTTTCACGCTTCAGCGCTTCCAGGAAGTGACATCGCTGGGAAACAAGCTGAGACCAATCCACAGACACTTCCACGGCCTGGAAATGACCGCTTCACTTTTATATATTATATAGAAATACAAACATATGTACACATGTACTTGGGTATTTACGAACACTGTAATATTTGCATGGTGGATGTAAAAAAAAATTAAAATAAATTATATATATATATACACATACATGTATAAATCTTCAACATGCTCAATATTAATTATAATAATGAAATATATTAGAGTAAAAACTGTCTATCTATCTCTCTATCTATATTTTTGTTACATATATAATCTCCCATTACTCTGGTGGTACCACGGTACATTTGATTAAAAAATATATACAGTATATTTTAAAAAATACTGTAATATTAGTATGTTAAGTGTAAAAACAAAATCTTATTGGGTATTTACGAACACTGTAATATTTGCATGGTGGATGTAAAAAATAAACAAATAAATAAATAATAAATAATATATATATATATATACACATACATATATAATTCTTCAACATGCTCAATATTAATTATAATAATTAAATATATCTATAAATCTAAATAAATCTATTTTTGTTACATATATAATCTCCCATTACTCTGGTGGTACCATTCAAAAATATATATATATATATTTTACTAACTGTAATATTAGTATGTTAAGAGTAAAAACAAAATCTGATTACACATATTATGATATTAATATTTTTATGCATGCAATATATTTATTAAAAATACATATACAAGTCAGTGTAGATTTTTTATATATGTAATTTAACATATTTACTGTATATATAACATTTCTAAAATTAATTTTAAGACATAAATTAAAAAAAAAAGTAAATGAATAAAATAAATAGGTTAAAAGTAAAATGTCGAAAACATTTGAAAAATAAAAAAATATGTAATTATGTCCAATAATATGATATTATGCTAATGAAAAAGGAAAAGTGATGGCACTATTGTACTAGAAATCATGTTTTTATGATACCAGTGGCATTATTATTAATCCAGTACCATATGAACACTTCAGTGCTATAAATGAACAGCACAGATATATTACTGAAGAAGCGCAGCACAGGATCCTGATGAATTCCTGCTGGATACCATTCACAAATAATCATGGGTGATCCTCAGCGCTGTTATTTATGATTTTTCTGCGCTCAGCACCTCATTAACTCTCTGGCTGGGTTTTCTGCTCAGAGAGAGTTTGCCAAGAAGAGCACGGGCGCCGAGATTTTACGCCTCGCTTCCCGGGTCATATACAATCTCCTTCTACATATTCATATCTGAAATATAGCGCATGGTTTAACGCTCTCATAATTGTTCACACATTAGGCTGGGGTTGGTCCAGCAGACGCCGACGGCTAAAACAACAAGCGCCTGATGCTGGACAGAGTCAGAAAACACCACTACAGCTATAGTTCAGATCAACACAACACCTTCAAATACATACACACACATATATAAAATTCATTTCTTTAGAGAAAAAAATCATTTGAATATAGAAATATATAACAATAAAATATAAAAACATATTTTGGTTCAATATTAATAATAATATACTTATAAAATACATTAAAATTAATAAATAAAAAAATGAATAAAATAAATTATTATTACTTTTGCTGTACAAATACAGTTCAACTCAATTCAATTCAATTTATATATATATATATATATATATAAAATCTAAAATATTAATTAATTATTAATATTAAAATTATATTACATATAATTGCAATTAAACCGAATTCAATATTTTAGAAGAAAGTATAAGAATAAAAATGTTGCATATTTTTAATATTATTAATAATTCAATATTTTAGATGAAAAACATGAACTGTAAATATAAATATATATTCTATAAAATATGTTTATGTATATTTTGGTTATATTAATAATATTACAAGGAAATATAGATATAAAATATATTGAATAACCTAAGCTATTTAGCTACTTGATTTTAAAGAGTTTCTTCTGCTCATCAAGGCTGCGTTTATTTGATCAAAAATACAGTAAAAATGCAAAATATTATTACAATATGAAAGAGCAGTTTTCTCTGTGAATGTGTGTTAAAGTGTGATGTATTTCTGTGATGTTCAGCATCATTACTCCAGTCTTCAGTGTCACATGATCTTCAGAAATCACTCTGAGATGCTGATTTACTGCTGAAGACAGGTTCTCCTGATGCAGTAAGCGGTGATATGTGTGTCCTGTCGATCAGAAAGTGAGCGTGGGAATCCTCTGAACGCTCATCGGTGCGCTGATGAGGCTCTAAAATGGCGGCAGATGGAGGAGGCTGGCATTCTGCCCGCTCTGTGCCCACATGACGTGTGTGTGTGTGTGTGTGATGCTCACCCCTGTACGGATCGGACTGGCTGAGGTCGGGGGAAGTGGCCGACTGCACAGGAAGCTGCGGTACTGACACCTGATTGGCTACGATGGAGTGAGCGCTCCTCAGACCGTCCTCGCGATGGCCGCTGACCTGGACGAACACACAGAGAGAGAGAGAGAGAGACGTCACACACACACACACACACACATCTGAACACTCTCCAGCAGATAACAGCCTGCTTCACACAGGCCTGAGAGCTTTACCGTTACTGGCCATCAGAGGGCGCCCTGACCCTGCACAAACTCCTCCTGGATGCACAGTATACTGATTTTCTGCATGAATGCATTTTTCCAAAATATATGCATGTATGGATATTTCCAAAAATGAGAATAATGAATGCCATAATGCTATGCACTCGACACGAAGTGACTAAAGATTTCGCTTAAACACCTGATTTGAGTCACGAAAAGAGAGAAAAATTAAAATAATAGGGAAAAAAGCACACATGGATTTATAAATATCATTGGTTAATTGGTACAAATTCAAATAAAAATGATAAGAATTAAGAAAAACAAAAATGCAAATACTAAAACATAAAAAATTATGATCATTTATGAATTAAAACATGTTTTAAATATTAGAAAATAAAAAATAAAAATAAATAGAAATAAAAAAGTAATACAAATTAAATAAGAATTAGGAAAGACAGAACTGTAAATGTTAAAATGTTTTTATTTTTTTAAAAATATTAATGAAAGAAAATTACATAAAACATTATTAGTAAAAAATCTATAATTATTATATTTAAAATTCATTATTTTATTAGTTACAAGAGACAAAATAGAAAATAAAATTTAAATTATTATTTATTAATTAAAATGTTCTTTTATTTTTTAAATATTTATGAAAAATAATAAAACATAAAATATAAATTAGTCGAGAAAGAGACCAAAAAATATAAAAAGTTAATAAATAACCATTTATAAATCAAAAATATTATTCCGAAAAATAATAATAGTAAAATAATTTTAACAATTTTTAAAAATACTAAATGAGCCAGGAACGAGGCATAAATAAAAATACTTTAAATATTAACTAATAAAACCAGTAAATATAAATGTATATTATATAAAATATGTTATATGTATATTTTAAATAAAAATAATTTAAATATTATAAAACATTTTTAAAAACTATTAAATGATCAAGCTGAAAGGTTGCATTGTGGGATAGTGTTTTGAATTCATGCACAGCATGTTTCTTTCTTTCATTCATTTTTATCAAATATAATACTGCATATCATCAAAATTCACAAACTATACACAAACACATCGTGTGAGTGTCTCTCTCTCTCTCGTTCTCTCCATCCTCTAATCTTTCTTCTTCCTCTGCTGGTGAAAACACTGTGAATTTATTCAGGCAGGTAAAATCCAAAGTAATGTCCCATGGTGCCGAGCGGAGAGCGGGCTGAGTCTGATCCATCTGTCTGCCATCACGTTCGCCAACACAACTGACAATTATCTTAATGCCCATATGCTTAATTGTGGGCTCCCTAATTCCCTCGATAGTACACACATCCAGCAGGAATTGTGATTTGGCACAAGTTTGCTTCCCTCTCGCTCTGTTTTTGTTTTAAGGACACAATCGTCTCTCTCTCTCTGTAATTCCGGTTAATCCGGTGATGCTGTCGTCTCCCGCCGGCTTCGTGCAAATATCAGAAAATGTCGCAGAAAGACCGAAGGAGAGTGCATTTATTCAATAAAGGTTTTCTGTTTAAGAGCAGAAGTGAATTTCTGAGAAAGGAACTGATTCCGATCCGATCCGATCCGAACATGGTCAAATGCTAGTAAGCGTTGGTAAATGAATTAAAATAAAATATAAACAAACATGCATGCTGGGGGATTTATGAATGGAAATTATGTGGGAATTGTAGTTTGTTGTATATATTAATAATTCACCCAAATTATTTTTTTTTAAATTAGCTTTTATTTTCACTTTTTCAGTCTTCATTTTCTTGATAGCTTTTTAATGCTTTTTTAAAATTTAGCTTCATTTTTTATTTTAGGTTTAGTCATTTTAGTACTTACCTATATCAATTAGTTGCCAAGGCAACATTTCTAAATTTCATTGACAGTTTTTGTTTTTCATTTAATATTTCTATTTTATTTAACTAAATGATTTTACTTAAATATTTCTATTTTTATTTCAGTTTTATTTATTTATTCCAGTTACAGTAGGTGCTGAGGCAACATTTTTGGTCTTTTTATTCAATTTTTTAAATAATTATTTTATAATTGTACTTACTTCAATCTATTTATCTTCAGTTATTTTGCCAAAATAATATTTCTAATTTTCAGTTTTTCTCTAATATGTTTAAGTTAATATGTCTGTTTTATTTTATTTAACTTTTGGTCTTTTTATTATTATTATTTTTTTTTTTTTTTTTTTACTTGTTATACAACATTCCTATTTTATTTAAATGAACAAATTAATGATTTTTTAAAAAGTTTTTTGTTTTTAATAACAACACCTCTCCATGCACTATATGAATTTTAATAATTCATTTTCACGTATTTCTGGTAAAGCCGAGCCTGTAGATGCTGCTAAACGTCTCTTGTGTTGGGTGAAGGACAATGCTGTTTAGTATAAATGATGACAGGATGCTGATTTTTGGCGAGTGATTGTGGGAAACTGGTTGTGCTGGAGTTCCTGCAGTCTCTCAGTCTTGTAGTTAATTAGGGGTTAGTCGTTAACCGAGACCTTAGAAGACTGATGGTGTTTATTTGCTACAGAGCTCTTTTGTGAAGCTGCGTGTGTGTGTGTGTGTGTGAGGAGAGAGATGAGGACCAGACGGCCTACTGACAGCAGCTTAACACACACACACACACACACACAGAAACAGTGTGTTTAAGTGTTTGTTCTAACAGACTCATTTAGATCTTAATATAACATACAAGTCTTTGTATAAAATCAGATATCATTTTTTTTCTTTGAAATGGCTTCAAAGGACTTTTTGAATGTTGAAATAAAGGCTTAATGTTCTGTAACTAGTTCAAAAACATCATGACATCACAAGTAACAGCTCATTAACATAAGACCGCCCACATTTACTCACCAATCAGCAGTTTTTTTTTCTATTTTTAAAAAGGATTTTAAGAAAGTTTTGGGAACATTTCTATCGTATTCAACATTTTTTGTCTTTATTATTGTTATTTTGCTACAGTTAGCTTTCTCAGTTTCGGAACTAAAACATTCCGAAATAATGATCAATGACATCATAAATATATAAGCTCATTAACATAAGACCGCCCACATTTACACATGAACACCCAATCAGCAGTTCATTGGCATTTATTTAACAAGAATACTTAAATACATGGATTTTAATGGGATTATTTTTATTGTATTAAAACGTTTTTATTTAAATGAGCTATTTCATATAGTTTTTCATCTAATATTTCTATTTTGTTTTATTGAACTGTTTCTGACGCTCATCGCGGACACAAAACTCTTTCAGAAATCACTGTGATTATGACATCACAGCCGCAAGCTCATTAGCATAAGACCGCCCACATTCACACATCACCACCCATTTAGGTAATTTACATAAAGTGTTTAAAGGTACAGCGGCAAAAACCAGCCTGTATAATGGATGGGAAACGGTCATGAAAATATGAATTATGCATGACACTAATGATGAAACATCTGAGGAGGTTCTTTCAGGGTGGTCCAGGATCATCTGTGATGAGAACACCAGACCTGGTTTTAGCAAATTCCTCTCAACTACAAAAAACCCAGGCCAAATTAGCAAAGCACTTCCAAAGAAAGAGAGAAAATTGCTTCCTGGTGACCTTTCTATTTCTAGTCTAAACTTTCTTAAATTGAGAGGCATTTACCTCAGAAGCAAAAATATAATTAAATCTCATTTTCTAAAAAGTTTTCCACTAAAACAGGAACAAATATATATCAATTTAGCCAGAATAATCAAATAATCTTGGTTTTTTTTTTTGTTTTTTTTTTAATATTAAAGAAATGAAAACAAATAAATACTACTACTAATAATAATAATAATATAAAAATCAAAGAAGAGCGTAAAATAAAGAATACAATATGAAAAATAGAATAGAATAAAATAAGCAATAAATAAACAAATGAATAATTATACATTTTAAATGATTAAAGATAATGGATAAAAAATATGAAATAAAAATCTTACAGCCAATGAAAATTAAAAATATGAAACGCATAAAAAGATAAAACAAAATAAAACTTAAACATAAAATTGAACAAGAAATAATACAAAAGAAAACATAAATATAAACATTTGGCTGTTGGATGACTGTTCAAGACAAAAATATTGAATAAGAATACTCTAAAATATACTCTAGTCATCAAAATGTATTTATTCATGATATAGTTATATATCTATATAGTGTTTTTATATGTGTGATATTTAAAGGTTAGCGGCTAAATCAAATATCCATCCATCAAACCACTGAACAATAGAGTGACAGGGTTATAGTCCTAAAAATACACGCTTCTGTCCGAACAAAAGCTGGAAACCAGCACAGGAAACAGTACTGTGGGCCCAACGAACCAACTTCCTGCCGATTCTCAACACAATACTGTATTTAGAGGTCACATCAGGACCTGGACGCACACAGGTCACGGGGTCAGAGAGACGGGAACTCACTTTTAACAATCAGATCAAACGCTCAAACCCCGAGAGACAGCTCTTTCTGCTAAAAATATAAAACATTGAAGAAATAAATCAGTTAAATAAGCAATAAATAATAATAAATCAAATCAAAGATATGCATAAAATAATAATAAATAAAAAACATACATACCAAATAAATACAGTTATGATACAAATATTAAATAATAATTAAATAATAAATAAAAAGATTATGTATTAAAGATGAAAAAGCTAATTATATAAATATAAAAGAAAATAAAAATAATAAATAATAAAATTCAATAGTAAAAAATATTATAGACCAAATAAACATACAATATTTAAACAATATAAATTAAATAAGACTAAGAATAAAATGTTAAACATAAAATAAGCAATAAATAATGCATAGATTTGTAAAAAAGAGTAAAGTAAATAGGTGAAAATGAAGTAAAATGATCAAAAATAAAAATGATCTAAAGTAAGCTATAGATAATTAATAAAATAATCAAAAATAATACAAATATGATGAGGCATAAAAGAAACAAAACTAAAAAAATAAAGATAAAGTTAAAATGTTACAGACAAAAAAATGCATTAAAGGAAAAATAAAAAAAATAAATATAAAATAAATTTTTAATAAAAAATTCTAATAAAAATTAGAAGATAAAATATCAGTAAGTTTGCTGTCTCTGAAACCCCAGCAATGATAAAACTCTTTAAAAATGGGTCAAAACACACTGTGTGTGTGTGTGTGTGTGTGTGTCATTGACAGTGATCTCTGCCGTCTGTCAGCATGACTGCTTTTCCCAGACAAACTCTCAGCATTTCTTTCTCATGATCTCATGAATCTACAGCTCACACACACACACACACACACACACACACACACACACACACACACAGAACTACATTTAAAACACAATTCTGTTAAATAAGTGCAGAAAGAGCTCCACTAAAACCCCTTCACCCAGGCTTCATCAGCTGAGTGTGATGAGAGACAGCTGTAGGGGGCGCCAGAGAGCTGATGAACACTGAGTGTGTGTGTGTGTGTGTGTGTGTGTGATGACAAAGCGCTCTCTGTAAGGCTGCGTTTCCACGGCGATGGGAGAGGGGCGTCTGAGCAGCGAATAGTGCGTCTTTGTGAGTGCCAGACACACACACACACACACACACACACACACACACAGGCGTAATTACGTGCTGTTTCCTGTCTTGTAGTCATGGCTGGCTGTTTGTGTGTCTCTGTGGCCCTAAACAGCATTTTCTCAGGCTTCACCTGAGTCTCCAGTCGTCCTGAAACCCGTTCACACACGCTTTCACTCATTTCCAGCAACGCTGCATCAAATATTAACATTTAACACACAAGTGTCTCACTAACGGCACATTACAGTAAAAATACCTCCAAACATGCACTTATATTAAAAAAAGAAGCAGTGAATGAAAACAAAGCATTATGTAGAGCTGCTTCTCAAGTACATTTGTCTCATTTTAAAGATTTTATTTTATTTTTTAAAGATATTTTAACAGGAAAACACCAAAACTCCTCATTAGTTTCTATTTTTTTAAGTATAAACAAGCTAAAAACTAGTGAAATAATTCGCCGGTTAAATAAAACTAAATGCACAAGTATGAAAACAAATCAGAGCAGAAAGTTAAGAAAGTTTGAATGTTTCTTGGATATTTTAACTGGAAAATAACAGCAGTTATCTTTAATACTAGTGTATTTTGTCTCATATTTGTCTGTGTTTTAAGTATAAACTAGTCAAAAAAGACTACGTTTTCCAGTACAAATTTCTACTAATCATTAAATCAAAATACATTGAATTAATTCATTTAGACTCAATATCTACATTTTGCATCTTAATTGAAAAAAGTTCAGAAAAAGTTTTTTGTGTGTGAGTTGGATGTAGTTAAAAAGTAGCTAAATGAACACTTTCTGATGGTTTTAATATTGGGGATGTATTCAGATGGTATAATGACAGAGAGCAACGAGTTATAAGAACATAATAAATGATAAATATGAATGTGTCAGAATTTATCTGAAAGGTGAGTATGACTCGACTGCTGAACTGTTCATGGAAGGTGTGTCTGGATTGTACTGTACTGTACTGTATGTCTCCAGCACACTTTGTCAAATCTGCTCATGCTGACGTTCCCATAATGCACCAGACGCGTATCATGTGACGGCGAACAGCCATTTTGTGTGTGTTTGAGTCTCTCATGTCATGAGAGCACCTGTTTCCAGCTCCAGCTCAGCAGCAGATCTCATCCAGCTGTTCCTCTGAACACACACACACACACACTCATACTCATACTTGCGTTTGTGTGTTCTGGGGTCTCTCCATAGGTGTAATGGTGTTTCTACTGTACAGACTGTGTGTGGTATTGTCCTACACCTAAACAGGAAACTGTGTGCCGTTTTTGAAGTTCATCAAACACTGTTTAGTATGTTTTCTAAGCCTTTTGTTTTACGGGGACACAGGAAGTGTCCTCATATACCATGTTTACGTAGTAGTACCCATGTCATTATACACATATGTGTCCTCGTAAACCACAAATTCAAACACACACATGCACACACACTTCACATGAGATAACTTATGAGTCATACCAGTTTGAAATAAAAGACAGTTATTATGGTTAACTAAAAAACTAAAACCATCATTTTTTAAACTAAAATAAAACTTAAAATAAACCAAGTGAAATATTAAAACTTTCTTTCAACTAAATGCCAAGGGTATCTTCAATATGAGTGTTTTCAGATTAAGTAACGGCAGAATCTGTCATGTTTTGAGGGTAAAACAAAGCTAAATCTAGCCAGTGCAATAAAACTAAATGCACTTATATTAAAATATTTAAAAAAAAAATCTTAATATCTTTTGTAGAGTTGCTTCTCAAATAAACGGGTCTAGTTTTAATAACAGACACAAAAGAAAGGTGACAAAAAGACTTTGTTATAGCATCTTTAATATGAAAATCAGCTCTGCATAAGATATTAAGAGTTTTCATATTTAGTTTTCATTCATGGCATCTATTAATATAACTGTGTTTTGTTTTAATGCACTTAACCCTGTTTATACACAAAATACATCAAATGAAAACAATATATGATAATTCTTAATATTTTACACAAGAGCTGCTTCTCATCTCATTTTAAAAAAGGTGAAAAAGGCAACATTTCTCATTTTATTTAACAAAAAATAAAAAGATTTTAAAAACCATTAAAACACCTGATTAGATTAACAAAACTCATTAAAATATATAGATATAAAATGGTTATACATACAAAAAAACTACAAAAAATTGCAAAAACAAAATAAAAATTAAATGAAAACATAATAAAAATGGCAAAAACACACTAAAACCTTAACTAAAATTATAAAATGCCAAAATGACACTGACAGAATGATCTATTTTGGGTGAACTGTCCCTTTAACAACACTAATCAGTGAGTGAGGTGTGAATGCATTATAATCCAGTGCCATTACATCACACACACACACACACACACACACACACACGTGAATAAATAAACAGCAGTGTCAGTGAGACATTGAGCAGAGCTCGTCCATTCAAACGCCAGAACAAACCCACGCCTGCCGTTATTCATCTGTGTCATTAAAAACAGCTTGTTAACACTAGAAATATGTACAAACACGAGCTAACAAAGAACACTTCATCAGTCTAAAGATTTACTGTCAGGAGTCTGAGAACATCTAGCGACTCAACTTTTGCGTTTGCGAGAGAAACATTCATTTTCAGTACTTCTTTCCCATTTTTATGCCTTTTAATGCAATTCATGAACTGATGACTACATAAAAAGATATGAGCGCATCAGAAATGCTTTATGTATAAATGTGCATTCAATAATGTGTGTGTGTGTCGGACGAGCATTATATCTTCTTTTCCTCATGTATTCTCTCTCTGTTCTTTATTCTCTCCAGCTGTTTGAAGCTCTATGGATTGTTTCAAGTCTTAAAAAAAAAGCCTTAAATGTGGAAAATATTACCAGCATCTTTCTTTTGAAGTCTTGTCCTCCCCCTCGCTCTGTTATTTCTTCTGTTTAGTTCTGTGCTGCTAAGCTTACGGTCAGAGGAGAGCCAACATCGCTACCCACAATTCTTTGCTTCAAACTCAATGAACAACACTTAGAACTGCATCAGTGACGTCATACACACACCGCATTAAACACGGTGATTTTTACTGCAAATACAATGTCCTCATACTTTTGACCAGTAGTGAGCAGCGTTATTTTAATACTAAGACACTATTTTAATTATTGTTAATATTTTACATTGGAGTTTAATTTTACATTTTCAGTTTTTAGTCATTTTGTTGTTACATTTTTGTAATAAAAATAATAAAATAAATTTTTAATAAATATTTTAATCGTTTTTAATATATTTGATTTATTATTTGCTATTATTTGCATGAAAATTATATAAAAAGTTTACTCATTTTTAAGTATTTTATTTTAGTTGATTTAATTTCAATAAACAATTTATAATGGTTTTAAATAATAATAATAATAATAATAATAATAACTATCAGTTTTAATTAGTTTTTATTTAACTTTTACATATTTTAGAACATCAAATTAAACTAAATTAAAATGTTTCCTTGAAATTAAGTGTAATTTTTATTATTATTACTATTTTTAATATGTATTTTTATAGTTTTGTTTGATAGATTTTACTTTAAATTTTGTATATATTTTTTTTATTTAATCAAAAACAAGAACAAATGCCTTGGCAACTTTCTGAAACAAAATAAGTGAACATTTTTTTTTTTTCAAGTAAAAATGTTTAAATAATAAAAATTATGACATTTTAATTATTTTATTTTTTGGTTTTAGTTATTTTAACATCAAGTTATAATACCTGACAAATGATAAATATTTTCTTGGCAACTAGTTGAGATATCATGTAATTCTTATATTTATTATATTTATAAATATATATTTATTAAGTTGGCTTGAGAAAGCCAACTTACTGATCTAGCACTTAAACGTCTTATTAGTGGAGCTTGCCCTAAGGCAAAGCTCACTATTATTATCTCACATACTTATTTATTTATTTATTCTTCTTCCGTACGCTTTTCGGCGCGTAACTAGTCTCGCACCGTTTGACCTAGACCCACGCAACGGGCGTCAAATTGTGCGGCCTTGCTAGCAGTGACTAGCTATATGCTAATAGTGATTAGCCGAGTGCTAATTCGTGCACAGAACTCTATGAAACTCAATAGCAAATAGCAACCGAGGGCCGAGTTTTGCCACGGCAAGCTCCACTCACATTTTCTTCAGGAAATGTACTATCTAGTTTATTATTCTTCTTCTTCTTCCGTACGCTTTTCGGCGCGTAACTAGTCCCGCACCGTTTGTCCTAGACCCATGAAACGGGCGTCAAATCGTGCGGCCTATTCGGGAATTTGTGTGCTATATCTTTTATAAGCGATCGGGCGTACGATGTTCGTACACGGGGCGAAAAATCGGCCAAAAAATCCCATAGACAATGCATTACGCCCCACTTTGACGGGTCGTAGCGCCAAGCGTAAATTTCGTAGAAACAAATAATTCACCACATTTGTAGAGGCTGGCAAGCTCTGCGAGAACATACCCCGCAATGGGGTATAAGTTGCACCCCTGGAGCGCTAGAGCCCCCCTTTCCGAAAAAATTTCGGCGAGCAACTCGTCCCGCACCGTTTGTCTATGTGGGAATACATTTTTCTCACTTTTATATGCGTTCGGGGTTACGATAACCGTACACGGGGCGAAGAAAGAGCCGAAAAATCCCATAGACAATGCATTGCGCCAAAATTTGACGGGTCCTAGCGCAGAGTGAGAATGGGGTATAAGTTGTACCCCTGGGGCCAAATTTGCCCCATTCACATATGGGACAGCCCATTAAAAACCATGAGTTTTTGCAATCCACATAACTCTGGTTTAAAGTGTCATAGAGACATGGAGGAGGGCTCATTTAACTCAGCCAACCAGTCTGAATCTCTGGATCATTGTGAAGATGTCAAGCCACGCCCTAGCAACCGTTTAGAGCACCCTAGCAACTGATCCCATAGACTGCCAT
>JAUCMS010000008.1:290689-302807 GCA_032357445.1 Enteromius radiatus | reverse complement strand
ACTTTGACGGGTCGTAGCGCCAAGCGTAAATTTCGTAGAAACAAATAATTCACCACATTTGTAGAGGCTGGCAAGCTGTGCGAGAACATACCCCGCAATGGGGTATAAGTTGCACCCCTGGGGCGCTAGAGCCCCCTTCCGAAAAAATTTCGGCGAGCAACTCGTCCTGCACCGTTTGTCGTAGACTCATGAAACAGGTATCAAATTGTGCGGCCTATGTGGGAATACATTTTTCTCACTTTTATATGCGATCGGGGTTACGATAACGGGGCAAATGTATTTAATTTATTTAAGTAAGGACAATGTTTTTTTAATGTTTTGTTCATTAGTTTGGTGATTTTGACGTATAATAACTCGGTGGCGCTGCACGCATGATGGCTCAATCCAAACGCTAACGATCTAAAGAGAACAGGCACATGAACATCCTCTCTCAACAGGAAGTGTCTCCAGAGGTCACGGCTCTTACCATGAGTGAGTGTCTGTTGGAGGGCAGCAGTCCTCCGCTGTATCCGGCGCTCAGGCCACTCATGGCTCCGTTGTGAGCGTGAGACGGAGGCATCAGTCCGTGCATGTCTCCATGAGTGCCGGGCATGGCTGTGGACGGACCGACCGCGTGACTCCTGAGGACATGGATAGCATCGTCCAGCCGCTCCAGGCGGTCCTCAATACGGCTCTGCTACAGGACACACACTCGCGGTCAGCATCAGTAACCGCTCAATACACACACACTTTACTTTCAGTTGCTGTTGTTTCTCACCAGCGAGTGCAGCGGCGGCTCGTAGCTCGGGGACGAGGCTCCCTGACCGTTTCTGGACCAGACGGCCGAGCTGGCAGCTGAAGACATAAACACACAGAGAATAAGTGTCTCTATCAACATCCCCATTAACTAAACTGACCACCACATGTGTGACCCAGCAGCACAAAACCAGTCAGAAGGGTCCATTTGATCAACATTGAGATTTATTCATCATCTGAAGCTGAATAAATGATCTTTCCACTGATGTCTGGTTTGTTAGGAGATACAAGTATTTGGAAATCTGGAATCTGAGGGAGCAAAAAAAGCTAAATATTGAGAAAAATCACCTTCCTTAAGTCCTTAGCAGTGCATATTACTAATCAAACATTACGTTAGGATATATTTATGGTAGAACATTGATTAAATATCGTCATGTAATGTGATCTATACTTCTGGTGATTTTTGGCATAAAAGAATAATTAATATTATTGACCCATACAATGTATTTTTGTTTTAGCTACAAATATAATATTTTTTTTTTTATTAAATTGATTGTTTTCTGATTCATTTTATTTTTTATTTTTTACTTTAAAGATTAACTGAAATACAATAAAATATAATTTTTTAATGCCAACATTTCTCTTTTAAACTTAGTTCAACTTAATATATTAAATTAACTAAAACTGAAATGAAAATAAAAATAAAAAAATATATGTGCCTCCTATATCCCCATACATATAAATTAAACCAAAAACTAATAAAAACAACAAAAGCATGCTACTAAATTAATTAAACATTAACTAAAACTAAAATTAAAATAAAATATGAAAATAAAAAGTCATTAAAAAGTATTAATACAAATACTAAAACAACCCTGCAATACAATTGATATTTTTTTGTTTTATATTTTTCATTTTAATAATTTTTTAATATACTTTTTTTGTGTTTTTCTTATTTTATTTTCTTATTTTATTTTATTCAAAAATGAGAGATGATGCCTTGGCAACTAGCTAAAATAAATAAATTTTTATGTTTTATTTTACAAATTTTTATCATTTTGTGGTTTTTTTTGTCATTTTTATAACTTCTTTAAATATGTTTGTAATAGAATTTTATTTTATTTTTAATTTTTATCTTTTATTTTATTTCAGTTGAACCCGAAGCTTCATGAATATAATGTTTTGATCATGTTTAATCCTTATTTATGTGGTCAAATCTTTCTTCTGGCCTAAAGCTAAAACATGCCCCTCATATCCTATAAATCCATATTTTGCCGTTAATTAAGCATCACTCACTCCTGTGCAGCCGCTTTGGTCTTTGTAGTCCAGTTTTCTGATCTTGATGAGGAGCTGGTGGCTGACCCTTCCTTTGAAAGGTGACCACCCTCATGCTAATATCCCCTCGTTATTCTTTCATTCTCCAGTTAAGATGCAGACTCGTTTGCGGCGGCCGGTTCACGGCGGTAATTAGAGAGGAGCTCTCGCTGACCTTCACCTGTTTGCGTTCGCTCATTACGTACGTCGTGTCTAATTATGTTGTGTTTTTTCAAATCGTACTTCTTCACAGAAACACACATTTCAGACGCTTCCCTGTATTATTAAACCTCATTTACAAATGCTAATTAGCACATAATTACAGCCACATTCATGTGCAAATAAACGTTGCATGTATCCGCGCCGCCGCCAACGAGAGAATTATTAAATTAGTTACTAAAACTACCCTCGCATGTTTAAGTTAAAATATTAATTTGCGGTTGCGCATTTAACGGTTGTCGGTCTAATAACTTTAGCACTCGGAGTAATAGCAATTAGGCGACGGCCGTTTCCATAGCGATGCGAATAATGACTCACTAATCAGGTCTTGAGATGAAGTGTGTGAATGAGTTTGAATCGAATATGAAGAATGAAACATAAAAGGCTTTTCAGTTTGAAAACAAGTCATTTGGCAGTGTGCAGTATATATATACACTTTTTTTTTTACTTAAAACATATTTTTGTTATTTTAGTACAAGAAAAGTTTTCTTGGTTAAAACATAATATCAAAAAATCTAAATAAATTAAAATAAAAATGTTGACTTAAAAAAAACCTTTGACATTTCATTTCCTTAAAAAAAAAACACCCCCCCCCCAAAAAAAAAAAAAAAAATATATATATATATATATATATATAACATAAAATATATTTTAATTATTTTATTACATGAAATGTTTCTTATAATATATGAAAATCTAAATAAATAGAAAATAACTATTTTATTTTACATTTGACATTTCATTAGCTGTATGATGTATTTATCTAAAAAAAATAAATATATTTTCAGTGTAAATTTTGTTAAATTTCATTTTGACTTCATTCTTAAAATTCATTTTGTTGTGTGTTTTTTAATCTAAACATACATATATTTATTGTGTCAATGAAGTTTTTATTATTTATATATATATATATATATTTTTTTTTTTCTGGTAACCATGATTAATATTTTAACAGCTCTAATTTATATATATATATATATATATATATATATATATTTTAATTAATTTTCTATTTCAGTTTTAATTTGACTTATGTTAATACAGTGTTTCCTTGGGAAGCAGCTGAAATATATATATATGTATATATTTTAAGATTTTAATTTTAGCTGTAATAAACCTGATGGCACATAACAGTACTCAGTATGTGTAGCATAGTAAAGATGTAAACAGAGTAATCAGGTGACTGACATCAATGCAAACACACCTACACACATACTGTACACACACACACAGAGAGAGAGAGAGAGAGTGTGTTACCTGTAAGCGAGGGAGGAGATCCCACAGGAGTGGAGGGGTTGGATGAGAAGCTGTTATTGGTGTGATCGGGGGAATAGATCTAAAAACACAACAAGCGCACAGCAATGACAAACCAGAACAAACACATCATCATCATCATCTTCATCATCATGCAGCTGAAACATCATCTCTATAGCAATCAGTGTGTATCAATCCACATTCATCTGAATGATTTTGAAAGGAAACATGAAGTCACATGTACTGTAGCTGTTTACTCTGGTCTTAATGTGAACGTTGTTTTAAAAAAATCTTTTTATATAATTTTCAAAATATAGGTTTCTTCTTCTCTGAAACCACTTTTTATGGAGGTTTGTTTCTGCCACAGAATAAAAAAAAACATTAAAAAGTTCAGCTTCCAGTTTATATCCCACAATTCTGACTTTTGTTTTGCTACAGATTGAAAAATAAAAACTGAAGTTGCGTCTATTTTGTATATTTTGCAATTGTGAAAAAAAAAGTGTTACCCTAGTGTTTATTTATTATGTATATATAAATACAAACACATGCAAGATAAATATGTTGTGTTATTTATTAGTATTTATTTTTAATTATTTATATCTAATATAAAACATAAGAATATGAATACATAACTTAAATATTTTCAAAATATATATTTTATGTGAGTATACTTAATAAGTATAATAAATATACAGAGTATACATCCAAATATAATGTAAACAAAAGCTTTTATTTTGGATGCGAATAATCGCTATAAAAAAGTAATATATTTACAATGCATTCATTTTTAATTAGTATTTTATACTAAGTACACACTAGTACAAATCTGTACATTTACTGACAGATAACTCAAGACTTAACATTACTTACTTACTTATGTACTTAATACACCAGGTTAGCATACTATTGCAGCACAATTACCTTTTTTATTTTTTTATTAACATAGAGAAGTTGAATGTGTGTTTAGATGATGTGTGTGTCTGTGTTAGACCTGGTAACTCACTGAAGCCAGAGCCTTTCCTAACGCGTCTCCCGTCTGTGAGCTGCTGGCCGCTCCGCTCGGCGCACGATTCGCTGAAACACAGCAGGCCAGAGAGACTTCACAATACACACACACACATATATATTAAGTAAACTAAAACTTTGATTTTGGATGCGACTAATCGCTTGACAACACTACAACTTACAGTACATAATGAGTCAAGCTCTAAAATATTCTCTTGCAGAAATATTGTAGCATTTGTGAGCTATAAATATTTTGAATATTGACATTTATATTCATAATTTCAAATAATAAATGCATTATTAAAGCCAAAAAATGTTATGTAATTTAATCTCTCAGTTCTGGTAATAAAAATATGTAGTCAGAAAGGATGAGAATATTTATTTCAGCATTGGAATGGAATCTTGGCTCGGCTGTGACTCACCCATGACACTGTCTGTCCCGTTGGTTGTTGCAGAGCAGGACGCCGTGCTGTAGTGATTCGTCCCACCGCTGCGATGGAAACTGGACATGGGAGGAAGACTGGGGTTAATCTCAGCTGATGAGTGTGACGGGTAACTCTGAAAAACAAAGAGAGGGAGAGCGTTCGAGGCAGGCTCAGTTCATTTCAAGACAGTTCAAGACAAGTTCACAAGAATGATTGTATAATGGCTATTTCTTTGAAAACAAGTGCTAGCTGAGAGGAGTTTCGTCAACTAAAAGTGATCGAGGACGGAGAATTTCAATACAGATCTATACACACACACACACATAATATCATTGTCTTTGAATTAAAAATGCGCTCACGAGTCTGTCGTGCGGATGAAGGCCGCAGTAGCTGCTGCTCTGAGCGCTGTGTGTGGAGTTTCCCAGCATGCTGTTGTATCCGGGCTGATTCATACTGCCGGACGAGTTCCATGGGTCTGTACTGTGGTGACCGTCTGAAAACACACAGGAAACAAGCACTAAACATTTTGCATTTTTAGGCCATCTCTAAATAGTTGCTATGATGTTCTAAGCTGTTGCTATGCAGTTTCTAGGGTGTCCGGAATGTTTTATGTTGTTGCTATGCAATTGTTAAGTTGGTATGAGTGTTTTAGGCTTTTGTTTAACAGTTGCTAGGGTGTTCTGAATGTTTAGGCTGTTGCTATGCGGTTGATAGGGTGTTCTGAGTGTTTTAGGCTGTTGCTATGAAGTTGCTAAGGTATTCTAAGTAATTAGGCTGTGCTTATGCAGTTGTTAGGGTGTTGTGAGTGTTTTAGGCTGTGCTACGCAATTGATGTTTTCAGTGTTTAAGCTGGTGCAATGCAGTTGCTAGGGTGTTCTGAATGTTTAGGCTGTTGCTATGCAGTTGTAAGGGTGTAATGAATGTTTTAGACTGTTACCATGCAGTAGCTAAAGTGTTTGGAGTGTTTTGGGCTGTTGTTCTACACCTTTCTGAGGTGTCCTAGGTGTTTTAGGCAATGGTTATGCAGTTGTTAGGGTGTTTTGGGTGTTTTAGGTTGTTGCTAGGCAATTGTTAAGTTGGTGTGAGTGTTTTAGGCTGTTGCTATGCAGTTGTTAGGGTGTACTGGATGTTTTAAACTCTTACCATGCAGTTGTTTTGAGTGATTTAGGCTGTTGTTCTGCAGTTGGTAGGGTATTCTAAGCGTTTAGACTATGGTCATGCAGTTGTTAGGGTGTTGTGAGTGTTTTAGGCTGTTGCTACGCAATTGTTAAGTTGGTATGAGTGTTTTAGGCTTTTGTTTAACAGTTGCTAGGGTGTTCTGGATGTTTAGGCTGTTGCTATGCAGTTGATAGGGCGTTCTGAGGGCTTTAGGCTGTTGCTATACAGTTGTTAGGGTGTTCTGAATGTTTAGGCTGTTGCTATGCAGTTGTAAGGGTGTAATGAATGTTTTAGACTGTTACCATGCAGTAGCTAAAGTGTTTGGAGTGTTTTGGGCTGTTGTTCTACACCTTTCTGAGGTGTCCTAGGTGTTTTAGGCAATGGTTATGCAGTTGTTAGGGTGTTTTGGGTGTTTTAGGTTGTTGCTAGGCAATTGTTAAGTTGGTGTGAGTGTTTTAGGCTGTTGCTATGCAGTTGTTAGGGTGTACTGGATGTTTTAAACTCTTACCATGCAGTTGTTTTGAGTGATTTAGGCTGTTGTTCTGCAGTTGGTAGGGTATTCTAAGCGTTTAGACTATGGTCATGCAGTTGTTAGGGTGTTGTGAGTGTTTTAGGCTGTTGCTACGCAATTGTTAAGTTGGTATGAGTGTTTTAGGCTTTTGTTTAACAGTTGCTAGGGTGTTCTGAATGTTTAGGCTGTTGCTATGCAGTGGCTTGGGTGTTCTGAGTGTTTTAGGCTGTGCTACACAATTGTTAAGTTGGTATGAGTGTTTTAGGCTGTTACTACGCAGTTGTTAGGGTGTACTGAATGTTTTAGACTGTTACCATGCAGTTGCTAAGATGTTATGAGTATTTTAGTCGGTTGCTATTCGGTTTCTAGGGAGTTCTGAGTGCTTTAGGCTGTTGTTTTTATCAGGTGTGTGTAGTTTACCTGGCATAAAGAAGGAACTGGGAAAACTGCTGCCCGGTGCTTTAGAGGAAGGGTAACCCGGTGAGTCGCGGTTGTAATCGGCAGTGCTGGCGGATGGGGCGTATACCTGAAACACACACACAACACGCTGTGTTCAGGACGACTAATAAAATACACTTTCAATGGACATTTCACTTCATATTTTATGCTGTGCATTAACAACCACCAAAGAACAGACAGAAACAGAATTAAACTCTTTCCCAGGAAAAAAATTTCATGTTCCTAAAGTGTTGCGACACAATAATTTAGTGCAAATGTGAGACAAGCAGCTGCGGCGGATCAGTGATGACATCAGAACACAAACAGCAGAGCATTCCCGTCTGGAAAACTGTGCTGTAATGACTAGCAGAAACGCTGGGAACATGCCGGATGGGAATACGGAACTGGGATAAACACAGCGGATGTGTGAGGACAGAATGACCCTCAGAGATACACCTCAAAAACAAAAACACAGGCGATGGAGAATCACATCTCAAACGTTTCTCCTGTACCAAAACCAGAGCAAACAGATTCTAAAAAGATTGAAAATTGTAGGGTGAAAAATCTCAGACAAACTTAAATGAAGCTCTACTGAAAGCTTACGACATCTTCAGAGCTCAAGGGAGGAGTTTGAGTTTTATGGAGACCAAGAGATTTCAGCACAGATGGAGGACTTTACTTTCCCATGAAGCACCTCACACACACACACACACACACACACACACACACACATGTCTGTGAAAAAGATCAGACTGTGATTTTAGGGGGGTTCAATAACATGGGGATTTTGTTCTGCCTGGTTCATTTCTGCACCTGTCCAGAGTTAACACACACATTTCTAGGCATTTAAAGTGTTTTTTAGGCTGTTGTCATGTAGTTGCTAGGGTGTTTTAAATGTTTTAGGAAGTTGCTAGGGTCATGTAAATCATTTACATCATAACTATACAATTTTTAGGCTGTGTCTGTGTTTATAGTGTGTTCTGAATGTTTTAGGTTGTTGCTATTCAGTTGCTAGGTAACACTATGTATTACCCAGTTGCTAGGGTATTCTGAGAGATTTAGACTGTTGCTGTGCAGTTGCTAGCATGTTCTGATGATTTAATCTGTTACTATGTACAGTAGTTGCTATAGTGTTTTGAGTGTTTTAGTCTGTTGCTATGCAGTTGCTAGGGTGTTCTGAGTGTTCAGTCTGTCACTATGAGGTTGCTATGGTGTTGTAAGTATTTTAGTCTGTTGCTATGCAGTTGCTAGGGTGTTCTGAGTGTTTTAGGCTGTGCTACGCAGTTGTTAGGATGTTGTGAGTGTTTTAGGCTGTTACTACGCAGTTGTTAGGGTCTACTGAATGTTTTAGACTGTTACCATGCGGTTGCTAGGGTGTTCTGAGCATTTTAGGCTGTCGCTATGTGGTTGCTAAGTTATTGTGTGTGTCTAGGTGTTTTCGTTCTGTCTGGTGTGAGTAGAGTCTCAGTGATGATGTGATTTGGGTCTCTTCTTCGCTGTGATTTGTTTTCAGGTGTTTTCTGGTTCAGCAGGTAAAAATAGTGTTTCTGATCACTCAGTAAAATAGCAGCAGACTCATGATGTAAGGAATCATTCATGTCTAGAGCTCAAACGCTGCAGGAGTGAATCTGTTTACTGCAGCAGATCAGGAGCAGATGGAGTGAAACCAGAGCAGTCACGAAAGCCTCAACACACACACACACATATACATCTCGCCCCTCGCACCTCATCAGTGTGACCCACTCGCTGCACCTGTGCTGAACTGACCAACACAGACACATACAGGCGAACACACACTTAATCTGTTCAACATCAAGACACACACACACACACACACACACACACACTTAAACGCTCCTCCTGAACACACAACAAAAGAGAGAGAAAATTGGTTTTAGACTGTTGCTATGCAGTTACTAAGCAGTTGCTAGGACATTTGAGTAGTTTCTAAGTGATTTTTAGGATTTTGTAAAGTTTTAGACTGCTTCTGCTCAGTTACTAAGGTGTTCCGTGTATTTAAGCTGTTGCTATGTAGTTGATAGGGTGTTTTGAATATTTTACACTGTTGCTATGCAGTTGCTAGGGAGCTCTAGTTGTTTAAAACAGTTGCTAGGGTGTTATGTGTGTTGAAGGCTGTTGCTAGCATGTTCTGATGGTTTAATCTGCTACTATGTACAGTAGTTGCTATAGTGTTTTGAGTGTTTTAGTCTGTTGCTATGCAGTTGCTAGGGTGTTCTGAGTGTTCAGTCTGTCACTATGAGGTTGGTATGGAAAAAGAATTTCATTGCACAGAGAAATGTAATTTCTTTGTACATATGACAATAAACGCTTTGAATCCTTGAATCCTTGCTGTGTACACACAAACACACACAGACACACATTTAAACATTTCTGAACACACAATGCTCATGTTTGTGAAACAAACACTCAACAACTTCATCTAACATTCGCTCTGTTTTTTTTTTTGAGAAAGAGAGAGATGCGGAAGGAAGTTCCACCCTCACTGTGGACTTTATTCCTTCAACCTGCAATTGCTATAATGCTGTACAGATGTAGAACAACATCAAGCGCTCCAACACACACACACACACACACACCAGGGTCTGGCTTTACCATCAAAAACTAATCTATTCCACATGAACCACAGTGAGCGCTCACACACGCACACACACACACACACACACACACACTCCCTGAGGAGAAGCGGCTTCCTGTGGCTTGATTAGGGAGAACCGTGCAAAGACAAGTGCCTCCCACAACAGCACCTGTGACTGTGAGTGAGTGTGTGTGTGTGTGTGTGTGTGTGTCAGATGTCAATACAGCCAGGAAACACTTCACACACACAACTAATGCAGAGAGACACATGTAACACACACACACACACACACACAGATTTTTCTGGTTTCTATCAGATAGTCAGGTCAGACTTTTGATGATAATTATGATAAAAATCAATAAATTAAATTCATATAATAAAATAAGAACAATCAAAATAACCTAATAAAGAGACAAAAATATTAAAAAATATATTAAATGATAAAATATAAAAAAATGATTAAAATGTAACACTGAAAAGAAGTGAATGTGTTGTTACAGTAATTAAAGTCATTTAAAATCTCAGAGATATTAGTCAAAAGAGACAGGAATCACAGATTTAAGAACAATGCAAGTTTCCTTTGTGCTTTTAAAGCTGCTGTTCATTTCTCCAAACTGAAGGATGAGATGAAATCAATCTCTGTGATGATCAAACGCATGCCATGATAAACATGGACATTACGGCTCATATTGAAAGCAGAATATCCCTTTAAGAACAATGACAGGTGGAGAAAACACACATATGCACAACACATCTGGAGCCAATCAAACACACAAACAATCACACACACAACGCTAACGAACTTCATATAAGAATGAGAGGAAACAAAGAGACGAGAGAGAAAGAAAAGAGTGTTTATACTGAGAAATCAGTTCAAGATGTGAGAGATGGAGACACACACACACACACACACACACGTCTGATCAAAGACACCAAAGCTTTTAATTGACCTCTAATTACATCAAATGAACCTGGACGAACATGTACAGCTGGAGAGAAAAGACAAGCCAGAAAAAAACACTAATAATTATATCATAAAACTTAACCTAAAAAAAGAAAATGAATTAACTGGTAATTCTAAAATAAGAACAACCAAAATAAGCTGAGTAAATGAGAATAATTAATCATAAAACTGTAAATTTTAAATAAATACAAAATAAATAAATAAAATAAAACAAAACAAAATAAATAAATAATTAAGACAAACAAATAAAATTTCAAGAAAAGACAAGAAAAGACAAAAAATAAAAACGAAGGGAAAGAAGACAAGAAAAGAACAAACAACAAAATATTAAACTTTAATAAAATATTAAACCAAACATAAACTAAAAATTATACAAATAAATAACATTACATAAAAAAGACAAGAAAATAAAAACAGAACTATTTCAATAAAAATATTAAACAGAATATAAGCTATTAAAACAAAATAAAATAAATAAATAAATTGGAAAAAATAAAAGAAAGGTGTGTCGATGGGGGTCAGGCTCAGGTCTGAGGTCGGTGACCTCTGTGTTTGTGTGATTGACAGCTCGACAGTGTGGCCTTGCTGTGTGTGTTGCCATAGCGATGGCATAAGAAAGCACGTCAGATTTGAGTGTGTGCAGCACAGATGGTGCCGAGAGCATCCGCTCCACACTCATCTATCTGAAAACTCACACACACACACAGATCCAGCAGCTTGAAGCCATGCGCTCACAGGCCGTGTGTGTGTGTGTGTGTTCTCTGTTTCAGATCAACAGGATTACACGTTGAGCGCTGCAATGTTTCTTTCTTCTCTTCTTTTCTCTTATTCTTGTCTTTGTTAGGATCGACAGCAGATCTTTGTTCTCTAACAGATTTACCCTGTTTGATTACCGTGATTTACTGCTGCTGGAGCCCCCTAGTGGAGCCACACACACACACAACTAATACACACACATGCACACATTCACACTCATTCAATACACAATCAAGAAAGCATGGAAAATGAATGCACTAAAAGCAGTGCACTGAAGAAGGAATTACAGTCAACTAGTACTCACTGAAGTGCAGTAAAATGTCATTTGCATACTATAATTGGTGGTATATGAATATGGCTGTACACATGAAAACAGCACATGTTTACCCATCTGAGAGAGAGCCTCACAGAGACGTGGCATGTGTTTATAATCTGAGCGTCCAAATGTTTCTGCTTGAGTCAGAACAGATGAAGAGATTCTTCTGCACTCCATCCATCCTGAGATCCTGAGATCATCAGCAACATCAAACACAAACTTTTCATCACGCGTGCGTCTGTCAGCACAGGACCATCTGAAGAAATCACCGTGCTCATGACTTAGCTAATTACACGAAACCTTGCTACCTTCTACATAAAACAGCCTAAATATCACACTTAATATTCATGTTATATTATTTTTAGTGCTGGGCAATGATTAATCGCGATTAATCGCATCCAAAATAAAAGTTTTTCTTTACATAATA
>JAUCMS010000008.1:244612-275429 GCA_032357445.1 Enteromius radiatus | reverse complement strand
TTGTAACATTCATTTAAATAAAAACATTAGAATATTAACGCGAGACAAAAAGAATATTCATGCAATTAAACAAAAAATCTAATATTCAAAATTTAAAAAATCCATATTCATTCATGCAAGCCAAACATATGAAATATACATGCATATAAAGGACATGCAAGGTTAAATATTATTATGAACAATCTTTAAGGATCTTTATTTTTCTAAAACGAGCACTGATGTCAAATTTGTTGCCACGTTGTAAGTTGTATTTAAGCCAGAATATTACTATTAGAGATATACAGTGTAGTGAAAACAGCAGATGAGATCAAATACAGCGCAAAACATGAAATGCATTTCATCTGTGCAATATACGCGCACACACACACACACATCTGCTCCTGCTGAATCCAAACCCACTGGGTAATAAAACACACTTTAACATGGATAAATTTGTCCAAAATGGATTGATGTTTTAAAAAACATGTTTTCGGCCAATTAACAGCACATTATCACCTTAAATTCAATCACGACATTTCTGAGCGATATCAACCCCAATTCCGTTCCACGAAGAAACAAATGTGCAGAAACGGACAGTGATTTGGCAGAGATGTGCAGAGAGCATTCCACATCGGTTCTGAAGCTGGAGCTGAGATCACACACACACACACACACACACACAGGAAACTGACTTCATTTCCTCTGTGCATTGCTCAATGGAAAACACACAGTCCACTGGACCTGGTTCATATAATTCTGTCCTGGATCTCATCTCAGCTTTAACACACACACACACACACACACTTCCTGGTTTGATTGCTGGAATGAATGTTTATTCGTATCATCATATTCTATTAGCATTTGTGTTGTTGCATTAATATCAAATATGAGTCACAGAAGTGTGTTTATCAACCATATAACGACTCGTCCAATCAGAATTGAGAAGTGGAGTGTGTTTTATAAAAATAGTTTCATTTCTTAAAAGTTCAGTTCTATATTTCAGCACATCATTCATGTTTCATTACAATAAAAAGCAAAAACCGCAAGACAAACATGAGGAAAAACAGAAATGGATTTTCATCATCAGCTGAGTTTCAATTTCGAAAGTTTAATTTGATTTCCAATTACAAAATAAAGACAAAACATACCTAGTGAATGAGTCAAATTGATTTTTGGTCATTTTTGGAGCCTCCACTCACATCCCCTTTGAAAAAAATATGTGCATTATTTTTATAAAATGTTTTTTTAGAATTTTATCAATTCCATCTGAATGATTTATGATCATAAAATACAGATGTACACAAACATTAATATATGAAATATATCTCATTATCATGATATATCTATCTCCTGTGAATTTGAGCAGAAGGAGTCATATATCAGCACTGCTCTCGCGGATGTGCAGTTTGATTTTTCCAGCCAAATATTTCCTGACAGAAATGTTGGGAATGTCTGAGCGACAGAGAGAGAGATGGGCTTTATCTGAGTCGACGGCACCAAACAAAAGTTCTCTGTGAGCAGCACAAACAAACAGAGCCGAAGCACTGAGCGCCGCTCAAGACATCAACGTGAAATGGCCGCCGCGGAGGTGAAGAGAGAAACAGATGCTGTGCTGGAGGAGAGGATGGAGGGATGAGGACCAGGAAAAATTGAGGACAGGAATGTGGAAAGAATTTGATGACAGACAGTCGGACAGAGGAAAACAATACCGCTCAGGGCTTTCTCTTTCAGAGCTCACGAGACGTCTTGGAGATTTTAGTTACAGTATAAGAATGTGGACGCCACATAAAGTTCATTTATGATTTTATGAATAAAAAATGAGTTTATAGCTGCACAAGGGATATTAGGATGCTTAAAATATGAATGCAAGTAAAAATATTCCTGCATTTAAAAAATATCAGAATATCAAAGCAAGTAAAAAAAGAGGATATTCATGCTATATATATATATCAGCGCAAATAAAAATGTTCATGTCAAGCAAAAGAAATGTGTTTATTGACATTGTGCAAATAAAAACCATTCAAACAAATCCAAGTAAAAAACAGGATCGAATAAGCAGGTTATCCAGGATATCCATGCAACTGAAGCATATTCTCAGACGTCTGCAAATGCAAACTTGATATGCGATATTTTGCAAATCTGCGAGCATTTTAAGAAAGCGAAGCTGTCAGCAGGTGCGTTGTTTTCACGCCGGAGAAAATGGTGAATATTTTTCTCCGATCAAGATCTCAAGAGAAGAAATCCAGCTGTCCGTGACTGCCGTTAAAATCAGGGCGCCTCAAAAAAAACAAATCTCTATTTATAGACCACATAGAAACCTTTCAGAAACACGGCGCTGGCCGTTCTCCTCAGCAGACGAAGGGACGCGGGGACGTGGCTCCGATATGTTCACGTCTTGCTTTTTTTGGCAGGACTGAATGAAATGGGAGCGTTTATTTCATACAGAGCATTTTTCTGTGCTGGGCCGCAGCCAGACGCAGCTGTTTCTGTTATTTCTTTCCACTCGCTTCAGAAAAAGTAGTGAAAAAACCCCACCATGAGATCATTTACTGCTGCATTCTCTCTGCTTCTCTTTCCTGGACGGGCTGACAGGTGAACTGGGGGGAGTTTATTTACACATTTACAACCATTCCCCCCAAACGCAACGGCTCCGAAACTCACCAAAATTCACTTTTAAAGTGACAGTTCATCATTTATTCACCCTCCAATACTATATGATCTGTTGAGCGCAAAAGTAGATATTTATTAAACCGTCAACGCTGCTCTTTTCCATTTAATCAAAGTTATTAGAGTTCTAAAATGACTAAAGAGCACCATAAAATTATTAAAACAGCTGTCTATTAACTTGTATGCTTTAATTACAATGCTTTTTCTCCCAATTTCGAAGCTCAGTTGCCTCCATTTACATCCATATTTCATGTATACTGAACTACTGTTATGACACTTTTATGATGCTCTTTTTTTGTCATTTGTGGCCTCAGTTTACATCCATGTTCACTACATAAAAATATATTTCACTATATGACAGTTATGTCTAAAAAAAGAAAAGAAAGCGCAATATAAAAATATAGCTCTACAGCCTTTATTTACATCCATATTCTCTATATGGAAAAGAGCTGCATTCACATTCACCTAAATATTTCTTTTTGTAATATACGGAAGAAAGTCAGTCAAATGGATTATGTTTTTGGGCGCTTTTAGTCATTTTTGACGCTCATATGCCTCCTTTCACATCTATATTCACTAAGTGGAAAAGAGCAGCGTTTACATTCTGAGAAATATCTCTTTTTGCGTTCTACAGAAGAAAGAAGGTCACAAGGGCTTTGAGGGTTAGTAAATGATGACAGAATGTTCATTTTTGCCTGAATTATTCCTAAACACTAATTAAAGTTACGAGATCATGCTGAAATTAGTAATTTCCCCTTTTTAAATTCTTTATGATCGCGAAATTGACTTCATCTGTGTCAGTGGAACATAGCTGCAGGAAACTCGCAAATGACACTCAGTTGTCTGCTAATATTTCACAAATCTCATGCAGGAAACCAAGCACATGCTCATTAAGATGTAGTCCAAAACGGCGAGGTTCTGCTGGGTTCACACACACACACACACACACACACACACGGCTGGCTTTAAACAGGGTTCTCACACTCGGGTTCCAACAAAAACGCTGTCGACAGCTGGTGCGGGAGGCTGTTTTTTTCTTTCGCTGAGTTTTGGGCCACGGCCAAAGTCTTACCTCCGTCTGCACACTGCTCCGTCCGCTACCTGTCACTCAACCCGTCGCCATGGAGACCCACCTGACCCCCCCCCCACCCCATCACTCTCGCTCTCAGAGCATCAGCTTCACTTGTGTTTCAGTGCATGATGCTGGCGTTTTTCCTGCGTTTGCCGATGTCCAGAGAAACTAAAGACACAGAGTCCTCACATAAATCTGTATTTTTCAACACCAATGGATAAAATCTATTATAATAACGATCTAATGTTGAATCTCACTAAACCTGTCGAGAACATGTCCTGTCAATATTTCACCACAAAAACTATCAAATGAGAAAGAAATTCAATCTAGCTATTGAATTGCAACAATTAAACACATTTTCACCTTAAATTTCCTCATTACTGAAATGCACAGAAACTACTTATACTCATATCCAAATATGATTTTAATTGTAAGCATTTTTAGATTATGGTAGTATTTCATTTCCTGCCTAATTTATTTATTATAAATAAATTTACATGTTATATACTTTAAACAAATAAATAAAACAATTATAAAAAAATCCTTTAAATACATGAAAATTTTGATTGAAAATAGTCGTATTTTTAAAAATTGCCACAAAAATATAAATAAAACAGGCATTGTTTATACAGTATATTTTAATTTAGCCTCCACCCTTTCATATGTGCAAATGCATTTTGATTAGAATAAATATTTACTTCTATTAGTAGTAGATTATTTATGAATTTGCATGAGAAATGGCTAGCATTAACAATGACCATGAAGTTAAAATACTGACGCTTATCTTGAATTCAATAATGAAGTTTGATAATGTTATGATGAACATGGCAGGGTGTAACCTGTTCATTTAAAACACCACATGAACAAACACACACACACACACTCGGCTCTTTTGTCTGTAGATGTCATTGTAGGGCATATGCTCTCACACGGCAGCGGAAACCACAAGAGCACAATTAAAAAACACTAAAGTGTGTTTACTGCCATAAACCTGCGCTGTTCCGGCTTATTAAAACATGCAGAAGGATGATTCATCTTTATAAAACCACCACAGCACCACAAACACTCCAGCGTCCGTCCATAACACTCCACACTCGCTCTCAGTGAAATCCACACACACGTGATCGCAGCGAATCATGCCTAAAAATGCATTTTCGTATCCGACTTCATATTTAAAGGAAGCTACAGCGAGAAAGGAGCGGGCCCTAAACTCACGGCGCAGTGCCGTTTCTGGCCTGAAGGGGGAGGAAAAGCTCAGCAAATGGATCGGTGCCGGAGAGATCACGTCCCAACTGAGCATTCTGCTAGACCAAACTTAATTTAATTAACGCTGTATACTTTAAACAATCCGATGTGAGCGCAGACGAGCAGAAGCGGGAGAACCTTGTGATACAGACACATCAATCAGATCACGCCAAAACCATGCGAAGCATCATCTTTCTCATGCAAAACATCGAGCTAAAAAAGAGATTTTTTTTGTACAGTGCATGCATTACACGAAACAACGTCAAATAATGATTTATGCAGCAGTAAATAAACGATTTATGTTCCGTATTTTTCCCCTTCAGTGTGTTTAGTTTTACTCTGACGCTTGACAAAAACAACAATGAATCGGACCGACCGATAATGTACCACAAACCCCAAAAAATGCACCTCAACAGCCGTCTGCTCAGCATGAACAAAGATCAGTGCTTTCACGTTCGCTCGGCACACACCAATTACAGCAAAACATTTCTATTATCATAGATGTGAAACCAAAAACACCACAGAGCTGCTTTAACACATTTACCAACATCTGAAAACCGCACAGCAAGATTGTGAATCAAAGTAACACACATGCAATCTGCTAAATTTAAAGTACAAGTTTGTGCAATATCATTTCTGTATATACAAATACATGTTTAGAAAAGAAACAATTTTGCGCATTTTTACTAATAAAGGGAATACATGCAGATCATAAAATGTTAATTGTTCCAAATGAATAATGTGTGCGGATGAATTAGTAAAGAGTGACTCCACTGACATCTGAGAAAATCTTCAAATCAGTCTTAAGCTCACTAAATACAATACTGCCGTCAGATATTATCAGCATATACTCATTATTTATCATTTCAATTAATGATAATAGCTAATTGCGTATAATAATGATTATTCATAAATAATAAGAACAACAGTTATTATTGTTTACATTTAATTATTATTTATTTGTGCATCATCTGAATATCTGAAAAGCTGAATAATATCCAAATTTGGTTTGTTAGGAGAGGTGCAAAAATTAAAATAGTGATAAAATCAGCTCTAAATGAAGTTCTTAGCAATGCATTTCACTGATAAAAAATGCAGTTTTGATATATTTACCATTTAGCTTCATTTAACATGATCTTTACTTAATATCCTAATGATTTTTGTCATAAAAGAAAAAAACTGACTATGTATTGTTGGCTATTGCTATAAACATACCTGTGCTTTTGTGCTCCAGGCACACATTTATGTAAATAAGAAACAAGTATATGATGCAAATAAAAGTAATCATTGTATTTACAACCTTAGCATTTGCAACAATATTTAATAATACATTTATAAAGTATTACATTCATATACGGGTCTCTAAAAGTCTGATGTCGTCATCACACACTCTGAAAGCCGATTTCCATCAACACACACACACACACACACACACGGTGAGCATGTCTGATGGTATTGGTATGTGTGTCATTAACGAGTCACGCGAGTGTTTCCCGTGTCAGAAACACCTGCGCTGGAACGACACACACTCCAGACCTGAGCGAGAATCACCTTCACACAGACCGCAGCGTCCCATCAGGACTCTATTAGACCGCGGCTCTTAAAGATCTCAGCACAATACGGGCCGGGCGTCCCGCGGGGGTCTGCTCCGACACAGACGCGGGGTTTGGACATTCCAGCGTCATTACCCGGGCCTCACGCCGCACACAATACACACTCACACACGCTATTGTGCCCTTTTGACTGCGCAGTTAATGCCTTTAGCGTGCTTTCAGGTGAATAAAACACTGACTTACTGATGAGGGCAGTCCGGGAGGAACTTTCCGGACCTTCTTCGTCTGGACTTCTACAAAACAAACAAAGACAGGCCAGATATTTAACATGAGCGAAGTCGCACAAAACACTTTAGCAAGTGACAGACAGTGTGTGTGTGTGTGCGATGTGCCCTGAAGGTTGACACCTATTGAAGGCTGGCACCTCAAGGCCCGCGCGGCGATGCATTGTTAGCAACACAAATAAAGAGCACAAAAAGAGAGAAAATCAATAATCACCGCAAGCCTCTCTTTTTTTTTTTGACAGAAGCGATTAGAAAAGAACAAATGAAAGCGTGTTCGTGAAGATCCTGACATGATGAAACAAATGCAAGGACTTGCATGCACACGCTTTCAAAACTTTGTCTCTTTTTTATTGTCGTTGGGTTAGCATTCGACTAAATTCTGTATCTGTCATAAAAGTGCAACTATATCCGTCTACGTTCACACTCGTAAAAAACAATACCATGTGTATAAATGAATAAATATACATAAATTAGTCCTAAAGTTCATCTAAATCTAATATTAAAACGACTCGTGCATTAGCATAACACAGTCCATGCTTTCAAAACTTCACACACACATCCAAGAAAAGCAAAATGCCTTGAATTTCTTGCAAAACAAAGCATGCATGCAACACCTTCGCCATAATATTAATTCCTGTTTTTTTGTGCACGTTATGTAAAACAACAAATTGCGAATTAGTGTGTGTTTTTGAGTCAGCTTTCAGACACTGTGTGACTGCGAGCGGCTGATTGAGGTGATGATGATGATGCTGGTGATGAAGGCTCACCCATGGAGTCGCTGTGAAGGGGTCGTCGGCGCGGGTTTCCTGCATAATGCTGGTAATACTGAGAGCCCAGTTTGGTGGGAGACACCGTCTCCGGGCTGACCATCCCCACCTCGCCTCCCATGAGACTCGACTGGACACAGACACAAGCGCACAGACACATTAAAACACACGACTGATTCAAATAAGAAAGATGCCACACATTCCTGGAGTTAAACACAAGCAGAGACAAACGTCAGAGACCCGGAGAGAAAACAGAATATATCTGTTTCCTTTCATCGTCCACAGAATAAAGTGTTTCTTCAAAACGTGACAGAAATATACAAAAAGATGCTTCAAATGGCATAATTTGTGTTGAAAGGAGCGTGTGTGTGTGATATTGAAAAGACTTGACCTTCATAATTAAAGCCACAGTTTGATCAACAAATGGCAGGTATATACAGTACAAACAGGTTGCTATAAAAAGTGATGTCATGTTGCATTAAAGCAAACAATATTACAGAAAAATGAAAAAAAGGCCTCAAATTTGACGTTTAAAAGACTATTTGACCTTCATAATTACATCATAAATGACAGAAATATATAATCAGATGCTTGAGATATCAATTTTTGTAAAGTTGCAAAGTTTGAACGTCTTTATTGTTGACATTTAAAATACAAGTTGACCTTTATAATTAGTCATCATTTCATCAACAGTTCAAATGCACAAAAAAGTGATGCAACATTGCATTAAAGCATACAACACTTTAAAAAAATTATAACAAAGGCCTTTAATTAGGATTATAAAAGTTGACCTTCATAATTTCATCCCAAAATGGCAGAAATATACAAACAGATGCTTGCAATTTTATACTTTTTGATAAAAAAGCAATGCAATGTTCAAAGCGCAAGACGTCTTTAAGTCAAGACATCTGAAAAACTATTTGACCTTCATGATTGCATTCAAAATAATGACAGAAATGCACAAACATCTAAAAAACATTAGGAAAAAGTGATGCAATGATCACACGATTTAAAAAAACAAAATTTAATTGGGTTTATAAAAGTTAACCTTCATAATTAGAGCTTTTCCGAATATGTAAATTGAGGACGATCATCCATCAATCCAGCGTCCCGGCGAGCGAAGCACACTTACCCCGCACAAACTCTTCCCATCATTACCCTGTCCCGCTAATCAAGCCCAGCTAACGAGAGCTCAAAGAAAGTTAGCTGAAAGGACAGCGAACGTTCGGAAGTCCGATCCGCGAAAGAGCGCGAGACCCGGGCGCCAGACGTAATCAAAACTTCCTTCCGAACTTTTTAGCGACACTCGGGGGGTAACCGGGTCCCGGGCCGGGCTCATTAGAGGACGTGATAAAGTAGGGAGAATGTTTGCGCTGAGCTGAATTCAAATGACGGCAGCTCTCACAACAGACTTAGCAATGCTTGACTAGCGCCGCATTCACATGCAAAACAAGCTAAATAGGCCAATTACGCGGCGGCCCCTGGTCGCAGGCTTCCCCGTGGAGCCGAGCGGGGTCTGCCGCCTTTCACAGGCTAAAACAAAAGAGCCCTTGTCTTAAATAAGTCGCCCCCTCTCACCGTTTTTTTTGCAGAAGGGGGACGCTAAAACAAAAGTGTCTCATTTTCAGCGGGATGGGCGCTTTCTCCCGAACGCCGTTGCCTCGCAACTACGGAGGAAAAGAGCCGGGCCGGTGCGATCTGAGTCTCATGCCCAGTTTGGGAGCCGGCTGGCACGGGTACCCAGCTGGCATCCAGAGGAAATATTAACAAAGATAAATGACACACACCTGAAGACGCCTGTGAAGGATTACCGGGCCGCGGTAATAACAGCAGGCGCATGCTTGCCTGGACACCAAATGATGATTGCGAGAAACCGAGAAGACATTAACGTAATTGGAAAAGTGCAACAAACAAAAATACGGCACAAAAGAGGAGAAAGTGAGAGGGATGCCTCGAAAGCTGCTCTGAGAATGCAAAAAGAGATCAAACTATCTTGGCAACCAAAAATCGAATTACACACAGACACACATGAGATCTCTCTGATGTCTCAAACGCTTCTCGTAGAATTCAACAAGAACGCAAATAAACCAACAAAACTCTAGTAACCCTAGATATTGACTGTGTTTCACACTGAACTCATGCAACTCATCTCTGATGTCTCAAAGGCTTCTCGTAGAATGCATTCACATTGAAAAGAGGTAAAACAACCCCAGTAACCTCACAGAAGAGACGTCTCACACTAAACTCATGCCAAAATTAAAAATATAATCATGCACAGAAAAATAAAAAATCACAGCAGGTCTCTCTAATGTCTCGAACGCCTCTCATCAATGAGATTAAAAAGAGATAAAACAGAGTCATGAGAAAATAAACTCATGTGTGACTTGATTATTATAGGGTTAAAAAGCACTAATGGGATCTCGTTCCTGTTTCACATGCTTCTCCCAGAATTCAGTGAGAATAAAACAGAGATTAAGTGTAAGAAATAGACCCCAGTGATCTCACAAGAGTCACAAACGAGATCACTCGAAATTAAAAAGCAATTAAAGCAAGACTGCGTCACGTTTCTCCTGAGAAGACCCCAGTAATGTCCCAGAAGAGATCTCACTCAAAGATTTCCCAAGATATCAAAGGCATCGATATTAATGTAAACATTTCTCATAAACGTCTCACAAACGAGATCTCTCCTGAACCAGAGAGAAAACAGAAATAAAGCATCTTGCAGCTTCATGAAGTCATTGCCTTAGATTTGTGTCTTGTTCCAAGTAAAAAAATATAGTATTGTTTTCAGAAAAGAAGTCAAAATTAAGTGCTTAGAACAAGCAAGATAATCTTATTTCAAACTGAAAACAAGATTATTTCACCCCATTGGCAGATTATTTAGATCTGAACAAGACATTTTTTTTTTTCTTGATTTAAGAATTTAAGAATAAAACAAGACTAGGCCAGAAAAGCACGAGTTTCTGACCAGATCTCAACAATGTCTCACACACACATTAGTGGTGATATGAATTTCTGAATCAAACTGGGTAAACATTAAATATCTTTCAAAATATCGACAATATTTACAAATGAGATCTCCTTGAGATCTGGAATATGTCTCAGGGAGATCAAACGGAAATTGAATAGAAATCTTTTGCATCCAAGACTCCTCTCTTCTAATCTTCAGAACAGCTCTCAATGTAGACATTGGCTCACAATGCACTCATCAGATGAGGTTTATAGCTGTAGCAAATGACCACTAGTGACTCACTAACTCTCTTAATGAACTTCTTGGCAAACGTACTTCAGTAAGTCAGTGTCGTGAGAAATGAGAGAGCAGTGAAATGTTCTGTGGAGAAAGCAGGGAGATGGATGTTGGTCGCGTGAAAGAAGGAGTGCAGAGGGAAGCAGGGAGGCTAAAAAGAGCAGGAGGCCTGAAGCAGATGAATGAGGACCCCCGCGAGCATCCATCTCCTCGGGTCGGTCCATGCTAAATGGCCCGCGGTCTGCAGGTCTGGAGGACCCACGGGGGGCCCGTTCCCCTCGGACCCGCGGCCCTCAGACGCCCGAGAGATTTGGCCGCGGCGGGCCACCGTAGACGAGGCCCACCCCGCAGTTAAACTCCAGCCAACCCCAGAAAACTCTCATATTCACCCGAAGACAATCGTTACCACAGATGAAGATATAATGATCCAAAACCACCCTGAAACACGGTCAAAATATCCTCTTTCAGGGGGAATAAATGACTGTAAAATCGGACTGTATATATTAGCATCCAATCCCAGTTCTCTCAGACAGCGTGTGACATCAATCGCCAAATATACACAGTTTAGGAGTCTCTCACATAACCACAGTGAAGGTAAACAGGTGGGTGGAGGAAGGATACGTCTCAATATCACATTCATTCAGTCTTAAAGAGATAGCAGTGTGTGTCATTAATGTTAATCAAACAACAAAAGACAGTGAATAAATGTACAGTATATATGTTAAATAAATCGACTGTGTTCGAAAAAAATTAGTTTGTATCTGAATTTGTGTTTTTGTTGAGTTTTATTATAACAACAATATTGATCCATAACGGTGGTGTTGCAGACTGATGAATATGACACCTGGACTCAGAATGTGTGTGTGTGTGTGTGTTTCATCATCAGCATGAGTGTGTGTAAGACTGTGTGTCTGTGTGTGTACAGGTGTGCTGTTCTGTGTTGTGATAATTAATGGCTTGAGGAGACACATGCATCAGTTTCCTCCTGCAGAGCTCTGACACGTGTGTGTGTGTGTGTTTTGGGAAATAACGGTGGGGGATTTAGCTCGGACTGTGTGCGTAAAGGTGGATTAGTTCACCACACACACACACACACACACACACTCTGCTGTGTCATCACTGCTCCTCGGCAGCAGCTGAGACAGTCCTCTGACCTCTGACCCCTGCGCTGCGGGACGCACTCATCACTGCCTCATTACTCAGTGCTGAGCGAGTGTGTGTGTGCGTGTGTGTGCGTGTGTGACGGCATTCCACAGCAGTGTGAACATTTCATCATCATCATCATCCTCAGACTGGAATACTAACACTTCTCCAGATCCCAGAGTCATCTCAATATGGCTGCTTTGCATCACAGAAATAAATTACTTATATCATTTATTTTAAATCACATATTAGTCATCATGATAATAATGAAAAAAAAAAAAAAAAAAAAAATCAATAATAAAAACTTTTTTTTTTTTAAATAATAATAATAATTAATAATTTAAAAGATATTATTACAAATTATTATTATTATTATTAACACATTATTCTAAATATGATTCCAAATGGTGTTGTGTATACATAAATGATAAATATATCTTAATAATCATCATAATGATATTTCATAATTATTCAAATGATAATACATTCATAATTATACAATATAATTATTGTGAAGTGAATACATAAATCATAATTGTAATTATATTGTTTATTAAAAGCACACATATTATTAAAACTAATTAAATCATAATAAATACTATCTGAAAAAAAAATAATGAAAACAACTAAATTATGAAACAAATATGCTACTTAAATAATTGCTACTTTTTTATATAATAATAGTAGTAGTAGTAATTTTATAGAGAAAATTGTGTATATATTTCATACTCTATATATATATATATATATATGTGTGTGCGTGTACAGAATAATTGGATAGTGTAAAATATGATTATTGATGACACAGTGAGGTCATGTGACAAAAGTATATTGTTGTATACTATAATCACCTTTTAAATAGTATATAATACTCATTATGCTAGTATTGCATCCCGAGTGTCCTGATACTCCACAAATCTCCTGAAAGAGATCCTCCTGACGGATCACACACACCTTCCCTCAGATCATCCATGACGTGGCGTATCCCACAATGCTCTGTGCTCAGGACACACACGTCTCCAGCAGCTTCCGGCGCCGGAGCGATCCGCATCAAAAGACGAGCGCTCAGATCTCACACTCAGAGACAAACACCTCGCTCACGGAGGAAACACACACCTCTCCTCATCCTGTCTACATCTGCGTCTCACTCTCGCCTCGGCACACACTCGTCCTTTTATCAATCGCTCAGACGCGCTGAATAGGTAAACGCCGGGATAAATGAATATTTGTAAACCCATTAAAGTGGAGGTGATGTTAGCGCAGTCTCAAAATAACCGCCAGCGTGTGTGTAAGTCCTCACACTGATTTCTGGCTCTCGTCACCTAGCGGAGCTTTAGCACAGGAAGAGGAATTGGATGCAAAGAGACGGCAGGTGAAGAGACACACACACGGGCCTTTTTACAGCGGGGCTTTTAACAAGGGGCAATTAACACTTTGACGTGCAACAAGGAGAAAAGTACTCGAGCAGACAAGCAGCTAAATATCAGAGAGACATGAGGAGTCGTCTCACACACACACACACACACACGCACGCACGCATGCATGCATAAGTGTAAATCAACGCTTTTTCAAAGAAAACATATCTTGAGTTAAACATCAAATCATAAACGAGTGGTGAATGTCACAGAAAGCCAAACAGAGCGAACGAAGCGAGAATCACGTCAAAAACACCCTTCGTGAGCGTGAATGTCTACCACGGTTATTATAATTCAATTTATTCTGAACTGTTTATTCTAAACATTTCAAGTCCATTTTTGTGTATTCGTTTGTTGTGATTCTGTTATCATTATTTTTGATTCTGTTATAATCCTTAGTACTTTGAATGATCATTGTTTGAAATGTGATATAGAAACAAAATAAATAAATGTGCCTGAAAATAAAAAGCAACGAGTTGAGAATTACTGAATTTATAAAAAATAGTTTACATGAAATCAAACATAATTCGTCATTTGATATGAATATGAAAGCTAGTAATTAATGAAATTAAGAAATTAAGATGAGTTGTTATGAATTAAAGTACTTGTTTAAAAAATAAAAAAACAATAAATAATTTTGAAAATGAATTGATGAAAAGTTAATGAAGTCTTTAAAAAAAGTTTAATTTTAAAATCAAATAATTTATTGAGAAGTTAGTAATTAATCATTTTAAAATTCAAATCTGAATGAGGTAATAAGGTTATAATTAAACTATACAAATCAAATTAAAATAAATACATTTAAAATTTAAATAAAACTTCAAAAATATTTTCTGTCTTTTTTTATTTATTTAAATGCATTAAAAAAAAAACATTACATTTATTAATGAAGATGAAATATTTTATTTGTTTACCTGCATGTCATATACCTTTAAATGTTAAACTTTTGAAATATTGCTTTAAATGTAGTTATTTACTATTTTATTGACTATATATAAAAAACAAACAAACAAAAATAGATGCAAAGTATTTGCCATTAGATTTTGCTTCTGGTTGGTCAAAACTGTCAGCCAATAAACAGCAGCGTTCACGCATGAAGAGAAACAAGTGGACAGATGTGTGTGTGTGTGTGTGTGTGTGTAGCATTCACCCAAAACCAGTAACGCAATCACAGTCTGGAACCCTTCACAGGAAACACACACACATTCCTAAGATGTTTCCACAGCAGACTAATGCATCACAAACACTATCTCTCTCTCTCTCTCACACACACACACACACACACACACGCACAGATGTTTCCATATCAGCTGCAGCTGTCCTTTCTCTCTCACACACACACACAAATATTGCGTAAATGACAATGTCATGTGACCAAAAGTCCAAACGCCACCTTTACCTCACACTGCTGTGTGTGTGTGTGCACAATATGTTAATTTGTGTTGCTGTAAACTCATATTCACACTGTAACTCACTTATGTCCACACACACAATAAACAATCACATGGTAATAATTCATGTCGACTCTACAATTTATAGTGGTTATTATTTTTAGGTGTTATATTACAGCAGACGGCCAGCTGAGGCCCTGTGTGTGAGCAGAGAGACAGTGCTAGTCTGTGCTGTTACTAATGTGTTCTAAATGTTACAATGTTGCCATGCGGTTGCTAGGGTGCTCTGGTTGCTAGGTGTTTTATGTCCTTCACACTTTACTGAAGTTACTCACTTTCGGTTTGAATTGCATTGTTGGCTACATCTACAGGAAGCTGAATTGAACAGGAAGTAGAATTGACTGAATTATAATTCAATTCAATTCAACACAGGTAATGTGAAAGCGAAACTGAAAGCCTACGGATTTTTTAAATAATGAAAAAAAAATCTTTATCAAAACAACACTTAATTTGATTTTGATTTGTTTCGATTTATTTTTAAACTCTGTGAAATTGTGAACTGCAATTCCAACTGCAAATCATGTTTGCAACCTAAATTAAGATTTGGGAACTGAATTGGAATTTAAACAGTATTACTAATTTAATTCTGACTGATGCACAACCCTAAAAATATAAAAAATATTAGATGTTTTAGTACAATATTTTATTTTATATTTAGGGTTGTGTGCCATTCAGAATAAATGATTAACCTTAATATGAGCAATATTAATAGTGAAGACTGCTTTAAACACCACTTTATTTATATTTAATGATTGTTGCCAAGTGTTTTAAAGCAGATTTATTATTGTCAACTGAAACTAAAACCATAAAAAACTATTTTCATTACTGGAAATAAAATAATCTTTACCTAAAATAAAATATAAAAACTTCACATTTTCATTTTAAAAACTTTTTTGGCATGTTAACAAGGTTTCATTTTCATTTAGGTTAAGTTGAAATACTAAAATAACTCAAATTTAATAAACTACAATAAAACTTTGAGAAAAGAAAAAAAATAGCTCAAACTTATTTAAAGAAAAAATAAAAGTAATATGAAACGTTAAATAACATAAAACAAACAAAAACACTATAATAAGACGTCAGTGACACTAAAACAACACTGGTTTTAAGTCACAAAGCAAGAGACACAAGGTTAAAAACAGATATCTCTCTCACACACACACACACACACACTCTCAGTGTTTCTGGCAGCAACTCAGTTTTCAGGATTAGCTCTGGTCTCCCCGTCTCCCCTCCAGACCTCACTGAATGTGTGTGAGAGTGTGTGTCGTGACCCGGAGCGCTCCAAACATCTCCCCTAGCCGTTAGGAGGAACACCTGAAGGTCACGCCGGGGTCAGAGGTCAGGTATGAGTCTGAGCATCAGGCCTGTGTGCTGCTACAGTACATCACTTACAGCTCTTCCGATTTCTTTACGTCTGAATAAATTGCATTCAAATTTGTTTGCGACATCAGTTTAAATTCAGGAATTCAGCTGGAATAAAGTAATGATGTTTTTCTTTTGAAATTCAGGAATTGCTCTGAAATTTTGGAATTAACAATTAAATTTTGAAAGAAGCACAACATAAAAAGCATAAAATAATAATAAAAAAGTGTCAAAAGACATTTAATATTTTATTTTATTATTTTATTTTCTTTCTTTGTTGTTTTTTCAAACGATTAATCGCCATTAATCATGATTAATCGCATCCAAAATAAACGTTTTTGATTACATTATATATGTAATGCATGTATATGTGTGTGTGTGTGCGTATACTGTGTATATTTATTATGTTTATATACAAATACACACACATACAGCATATATTTACATGTATATTTTATAGTATATATAAATATATTTATTATGTAAACATAACAAATGTGCAAATACTGTATATGCTTGCATTTGTATTTATCTATACATAAAAAAATATACACAGTACACACACATATATATTACGAACATGGAAGCGATTAATCGTGATTATTCATTTGCCAGCTCTAGTTTTTTCAGATTATTTAAATGTTTAGGATTGTGCAGTATTCAGAATGAATTATTAACCCTAATATAAGCACTGTAACAGTAATACCTGCTGTAAACATCACTTTGAGATCAAAGAGAGCATTATGAGCTGATGAGGATCATCTTGAGTGATTTTCATTTTAAGGTTTCTGCATGTAATTCCTCCACCCTTCCCAGAATTCCGAGTGTTAAGGCTGTCATTCACTCGCCGTCAGCCTGGCGTCCTCTGATGGCTTCTTCTTGTAGACTGTCAGGAAAGATTAATTTGAGAGCGAGCTGCGGTTCTGAAGACCTGCTGGCGAGCCACAAACCCAGAGAGTGAGAAAACTTCCACAAACCCCCGGACCTCAGCCGCTTCGACACGTTTTAACACCAATCACAGCACTTCAGACTGGATTAATTAGGAGCGTCTCCACGACTGCCATTCTTCAACACGAAGCGTGTCATTTTCTGCATGTTAAAATACTTTCTCACTAGAAGTGAGAGTCACTGGAAGTCAGACGTTTAAGACGCTTTCAGAACACAGATCTGTTTGTTCAAAGAAACCGCTTTCGACTTTAATAATCAGCCAGAACAACAGAAAAACTGCATAACAATATCAAATGAAATAAAAAGAATATGAAAATTATTTTAAATATATTATTAAAATATTTAAATATATTAAATATTAAATAAAATTCTAAAATATAATATAAAATTTTATATACACACACATATAATAGACATTTCTAAGAAATAGAAGATCTAAAAATATACATATATATGATTTTAAATAGATATAAATAGCTAAATATTTAAGTGCATTCATGAATACATACATCATTTTGTTAGATTAAACATTAGACTCTAAAAAGTGAGCTAAATGAATGGGAATGGAGCAGCTGAATGGAAACAGGTCTATTCTTGATGCTGTATCTGCTGTTTGAACATCCATATGTCTCTTAATATAAACACGATGGGCTTGTGAGAGATCGTACACACACACACACACAGACACACACAGACACGGTGATCTGCAGGAATCCATATATGTGCTTTAACAGAGGCCATCTGCTAACGGTACCGGCTGCAATGCAAACAAACCTCCTGTTTATTTATTTATTTATTCCACGACAGAAACTCCAGCAGCTGCCATTCACTTCAAACAGCACCTTTACAGTGTATTTCACACGAAGAGACACTGAACAACCATCAGCAGCACAGAAAACCACATTACTAACTCTTCTGCTTTAGGAAAACAACAACAAAAATCACAAATGTTCTTTTTTTCATTTGTGATGACTGAATAAGGATTATTCATAGTAAAAAAAAAATAAATCTCATATGATTAATCATGATCAATCGCATTCAAAATAAAAGTTTTTGTTACATAATACATGTGTGCGTACTGGGTATATTTATTATGCAAAATATGTTACATTTATAAATTAAATGTATATATAATATATTATATAAATTATATGGATATAAATATATACACTTAATTGTATGGTAATATTTTTAAAAATATATGCTGTATGTGTATGCATTTATATATACATAATAAATATACACAGTACACACACACATATATTATGTAAACAAAAATCGCGATTAATCATTTGACAGCACTAATATATATATATATATATATATATACATACATAACTAAAGATATAATATTTTATATTTATTAAACTTATTGCACTTTATTTTAAAAAAGTTTAATAAATGAAAAAATATATAAAATAAATTCCTATATATTTAAAAAAAAATCTAAATATATTAAAAATTTATTTTACATATATATATTCATTTTTGAGTCATTTCTAGCCAAAGAAAATGAACATAGCTTTCAAAAATGCACATTTTCACATTTCTTTTCATTTCCATGGCTTTTCATCACATATATACGCTATCACACACACACACACACATATATATATATATATACACACTGCATAACTAGAGTCTCAGAAAAGATCTCAATAAGAGATGGCGATATGAGCTCAAACACTTATCATCCAATGCTCCACACACATTAAAGCTCTAGCCTCTAACCAGATGATGGGTCTAATACTATCTCTCCCACTGAGACACAACTGAGCTGCTGTTCAAGAGCATTTCTCCCAGTAATCATCTCTTACCTGACAGCCGTGAATGCTGGAGTCCCGTCCATAAGAATACGACGCTCGCTCCGTTTTACCTGTTTAAAGACATAGAGATAGGATCATTAGCACATTAATCAACTACTCTTCAATTACATCTAAAAACACGCTTCCTTTAAACTTGCAAGGACAAGTCGAAACAAACAGAACGCCACTGGAGAAACTGAGGAACCGTAAATTGAGCGGCCAGCTGTCGTGAAGCTCATAAACGCCTCAAACATCACAAAGCTCAGGTTATTACAGTCAAACGCTTTGTTGAACAACCAAGCGTCATCGAGCTGCTCTGGTCAGAGAGAATGAAGATGTTTGACTCGTCTTTTTGTTTTACTGATGTGGCGACTGTTAAGGGAACAAAGAAGCGCGAGGGAACCCTGCGACAAGCAAGCCTCTCTTTGGAGGCAAGCGGGCATGTGAAATCTGGTATTAGCAGAATAAAGACCTTCTCAAAGTCTCACAAACACTCGTCTACAGGCTGCTAATTATATAGAGGAACATGCTCGAATGCGTTCTGCCTTTAGCTGCACTGGGCCGGGCCGGGACTGCCGCCAAACACACACACACACACACACACACACAGCAAATATTGTTAAAGTCTTGTGACCTCATCCAGTCATAATCAAATGAGCCCAATTACAGAGTCCTGCTCATGTTCTCCTGTGCTTCTGGTCTGACAGAGAGACCGGTCTGAGCTCCAAAATGTGTTTTCATGTATATATAATGTTGAATATAAGACAACGGTGCTATTCATATATATGAAAATGTACCATGGTAACCATAGTAACCAACAAAAAAACTATGATAACTCTAAAATCAACATGAATTAAGACGAAAATCTCAGCAGTTTTGTTTTCTAGACATTTTATGCATCAAAGTTATGTACTACTGTAAACCTTCAAACTTCTCACACAAAATAATAATTAATATTATCACAAAGGTGTTGTGAGATTTTGTGTGTGCAATTCTTGGATTTGTGTGTAAGGTTTTGAAAAGGTGTGTAAAAATATTTGAAGTATCAAAATGTAAACCTTTAAAAAATACTATTGTAGAGATAAAATAAGTACATACTACCATCATAACTGTAAAGCAATCATAAAGCATCATCATTTATGTAAATCTTTAAATACTAATTGCTCAGCAAAAATGCACAACAGTAACAAAAGAGTAAAAAAGAAATTTAGTCTTTATGACTCTAAACTCATCAAAAATGAAAGGTTTGTGCATCATAAGCCAATTTGAATGAAGAAAACAACGCCATTTATTACTGTAAACCTTCAAATGGCTGCTCTTCTCTCTCTTAGAAAGATACCATGGTAATATAAATGGTAAAATAAAATACCATGGTAACCACAGAGTAAAACAAAGCTCATACTACCATCATCGTGACTGAAAAATGACCATAAACAAGAATCAACATCTCAGCAGTTTTATAAACATCCATACTGAAAAAAACACCATGTCAAAAGAGTCCAAATTAATAAATACTATATAAATAAATAAATAAATACTAAAATGACATCTTAATTTAGAAATTATACTGTACCTATCAAAAAACATTACCATGGTATCTACAGAGTAAAACATTCTCAGCGGGTGCATTTTATAAACCGCCATCTTGAATCCAATTTTTTATGTGTCAACAGCCTAATTTAATAAAGAAAAAAGTATTTAATGTGGTTAACCTTCAAATGCTAATCGTTCAAAATATTACCATGGTAACCACAGAGTAAAAACATCCATCAGACATTAAACCTTGTAAATTGTCATTAATAAAGATAAATATGCATACAGCTGTTGTGTTTTCTAGACGTTTTACATGTCAAACACTCGTCTGAACAAAGACAACAAAGCTATTTACTACTGTTAACCTTCAAACACGGTCATTTCTACTATCTCTCAACAATTAACCATAGAGGAAAACAAAGTACTGTGCATACTACCGTCATTATAACTCTGAAATAATCATAAATAAACATGAAAATCTTAGTAGTTGTGTTTCATAGTTCCTCTTCCGGAACTCGAGCCGCGTCAACAAGACGCTATGGGGAACGGGCCGCCGTGATTTTGCCAAGTAAGACATGATCCTACCCAAAATGTAAGCCTAAAATCAGTGGGAAATGATAGCTGATTAACAAGGGTGTAGAAGCACCTAACTATGATTATAAGCCTAAAACAGATATTTCCAGAACACTTATTCCTCAATTCTGATTGGTTGATTAGAATGTTGTTCCAGGATCAACAAGGATGTTGATCCAGGAACATCTTGTACTTGGTGAAATCACACTCACCAGCGTGACGGCTCTGAATCGTTTGTAAAATCAGTCCAATTAAATGTTGGGACGTCATAGGCGGGTGACATCACTGGCCAGGAAGCATAAAAGCACATGAAATGCAGCCGGCTTCAGCTTTCTGTAATGTTTTCTTCTGTCATGTTTTCTGTTTTTTTGCCGGATGACACACATAGTTTTCCTTCTTTGTGCCTTTGACATGTGCATCAGAGCCTCGTGCTGGGACTTCCGTGTCGCCGCGTAACGTTAGCGACGGATGCATCCCTCACTGGCTGGGGAGCGGGCATAAGTGGCCGCTAGGCCCGTGGTCTGTGGAGTGGTCGCCATCTCATCTGCCTGGAGATGCTGGCCATGTTTTGGGCACTGAAATACTTCCTCCCAGATGTGAGAGATTGACATGTGTTGGTGCGCACTGACAACACATCAGTGGTCTCTTACATCAACCACCAAGGAGGTCTGCACTCGCGCCCCTTATACAAGCTGACACACCAGATCCTTGTGTGGGCCCGGGACAGACTCCTCTCACTGAGAGCCATCTATATTCCCAGGCATCTAAATATAGGAGCAGACATCCTGTCGAGGCAGGGGCTGAGACCCGGGGAATGAATGCTCCACTCCGAGGTGGTGGAGCAGATCTGGAGAGTGTTTTATCAGGTAGAGGTGGACCTTTTCGCGACTCGAGAAAATGCGCAATGTCCCCTCAGGTTCTCTCTAGTTCATCCAGCTCGACTGGGGCTGGATGCCATGGTACAGACGTGGCCGAGGCGTCATCTGTCGAGTAAGGTTCTCGGACCTGATGGGACCTCCTCTCACAGGCCGGGGTCACCCATCGCGCACCCTCGCCTGGAGTTGTGGAAGCTGCGAGTGTAGCACCTGAGGGGGCACAACTTGTAGCCGCAGGTCTCTCAAGCGAGGTTGTCGAGACCGTCCTCCAATCCAGAGCTCCATCCACAAGGAACCTATATGCCCTGAAGTGGAAACTTTTCACTTCTTGGTGTAGGGCAGGATCCAGTTAACTGCCTAGTTGGTACAGTGCTGGAGTTCCTGCATGCCAGATTATCCACTGGGATCACCCACTCCACCCTGAAGGTTTATGTGGCGGCAATATCAGCCTACCACGCCTCTCTCGGTGGACACACAGTTGGTAGAGACCCCCTGGTTACATATTTCCTTCGTGGTGCGCTTAGGCCGCCAGTACGATCCTGGGTTCCAACATGGGATCTGGCCGTGGCCCTCTGTTGACGATAAAGACCACACTGCTTTTGTCACTGTGTTCTCTGAGGAGAGTAGGTGACCTGCAGGCCCTTTTAGTGACCCCTTCTCATCTAGAGTTTGCTCCTGGCATGGCCAAGGCCTTCCTGTACCCGTGAGCGGGTTACAGTCCTAAGGTACCTACTGTCCCACCACAGCCGGTCGTACTCCAGGCTTTCCAATCCTCCTCCCTTCAGGAAGCCTGGCCAGCAGAAGCTCAATTGCATGTGTCCAGTACGTCTACAGAGCTCTTGTTGATGCGGCTCGAGTTCCTGAAGAGGAATGTCTCAAAGTTACATATGTAACCCTAGTTCCTTGAAGTCCTCATGTCATAACTACACTTCCGGCATCCCCGCCTGCACTTGCTTCATGACAGAAACTGAAGCCAACTGCACATTCCACATGCTTTTATGCTTCCTGGTCAGTGACGTCACCTGTCTATGACATCCCGCCACTTCCTGGACTGATTTTACATCATTCTGATTCCGAGCCGTCACGCTGGAGGCGTTCCCCATAGCGTCTTGTCGACGCGGTGTCTCGTTCCTTCGAGGAACTAGGGTTACATATGTAACCTTGAGACTGATTTTGAATACGTGCCAGCAGGCCAACTGAATAAAGATACCTAAGCTATCTCATAATGTAAATCTTTAGATTTGTATAACAAAAATAGCGTAAAAACACTAATCAGTCCCAAAAAACTAAAATTACCATTGTAACCAAAATTTACATAATAGCAACAGTTGTACAAACATAATATGAATTTCATTTTGCTTTCATTTTAATGGCACACACTTATTACTGTACTGTTACTATGGTATTTTGGCAGGAAACACAATGGATAGCATGGTGAAGTTTTCTACTATGTGCTGAATCGGAATAAAACACGAAAACAAAAACGAAAGTATAATACTCTTCCACACACAGGATTCACTGTGCACTGCTCTGATCTGAACACATACCAGGTGGCGTCCCAGAACACACCGAATGCTCAGAGGTCAAACAAGAGGTCAACAACTACCACATGCATGACCTGCGTCTAAACACAGCACAATCTGCTGCATTGATCTGAATCACGATGCAGAACACATGAAGAGCCCCGCGCTCATTTAAATACAGTACATTTGACTGCACACAGATGCCAAATGTCCAAAAAACATTTCATACGCGCACAAATATCACATTCTGCGAGATCAGTCCGTTTTATTAGAGAAATAAACCATCTTTCTTGTTCTTCTGAATGTTTAACAGTTTCCGAGGACGGTTGTTGTGCTTCCTTCAGAGATCCTGACGTTTTTCTGGATTCAGACACACATCTTTATAAATCCTGCTAATCCACCGTGAATCTGGAAGTGGGAATGAAATCCGGAAGAGAGCTGGAATAGGACAGGAATGCCACAGATGGAAAAACGCACACATTGTGCACAGATGCTGCATGTGTACGCTCTTTCTTTCTTTCTTTCTTTTGTTTGCTTTTACTCCAGTTTGTCCTTTAGCTTGTTCCAGAGTATCAGTTTTGGAAATCGAATTTAAGACCGGCACAAATAAAATAAACACCATACGTCGACATACTGTAGAACAAATCCATACTTCCTTAAGACAATTAGTCATAGATGAATACAGTAAAAATGTTAACTATTAGAAATCTACATGTACATTAATCACAGTAAATAAGGACAACTTATTTTGTATAACAAAATGTGGCATTGTTTAATTAAATATGCACTTACCAAAAGAACTCTAGTAGCTATTCTGAAATTGGTTTTTGCACAAATATATGTATGAGAGGTTAACCGATATTGGATATTTTTATTTTTAAACGCACATTTTAAGACCCGTCTTGTTTCCTCCTGCCTCTGGTTTCTCATGTTCCCTCATTAGCTTGTGTCTTTGTTTGCCCTCTGATATTTTAACTCTAATAATATCGTTTTGCTCTGATCTCTGACTTTTAGCACGGGCTGATTTCTCCCGCTGTTTGCGCGAGGACGCCTGAGTCACACTGAAGTTTCTCTGCGGTTTTGACAGGCTATGAGGGTGTTTTCAGCACACGCATGACAGCCCCTCATTACACGGGAGAACACGCGCCCCGTGAATAAGTGGTTTTGTTATGGATAATAACTGGCTCATAATCATCAGCTAGTCAAAGACAAACCCGCTCTGACTCATCAACACCGGCAGATTATGGATTATATTCAGAGTTGCGCCGGAGTTCCTCGGGACCAGCTGCGTATCATCGCTGTCGTTAGTACATGTTATGCGAAATACAGTCGTCATACGTTTTCCTCAGGAAAAAAAAAACTGCTGAGAAGCGCAAAAACAAGCTATTTTGCTTGTTTAGGCCCGTAGCCCATTGCGCTAATAAATCGCGTTGACAAAATGAAGATTACGTTCAATCTATCACATCCATCCGCACGCGTGCATGAAAAAAACCACACACACCACCAAAACAGTGGCGCATCTTTAGCTTAAACCGCAAAAAAAAACATTGATTTGCATTCAGAAGTGATCATTACAACACAAAGCGCCACGATTGAGAGCGTCTCGCTGCCAAACGGAGATCAAGCAGGTAGAATTAACGCAGAAACAGGCCGTTATCAGCAGAGCGAAAGGTGCCGCTCATAATCGTCTTTCTCACACACGCAGCTTCTCGCAGCCAGATTCATCCGTGCCAGAGTTTTTAGGGGGGCAGGGATGAGAGGAAGACAGAAAGAGAGACAAAGAGAGACGGAATAAAAAATGTGCTTAACCTTCTGAAACAGTTCATCAAAAAAGCGACATGCGATCGACAGGACGCGTCTCAGTACATGAACATCAGACAGCTGCTCCGTACACAAACCACAGCGTCACACAACACGCAAATTAAACCTACAACTTCAGATAGGAAGAAGGAGCACAGAGATTGTCATGTTACAGCCTGAAAAAAAAGCAAAAACCGGTCTGCAATCACGTCATCGCTTTATAATTGGAAAAAGAGAAACAAATCATTTCTACTGCTATTTACCATCATTGCATGAATAAAAAGGAAACAATCAATAATAGTACACATATATGATGCATTAACTCATTTGTACTATCCTACATATTTTGAATTCATGTAGTTATACAGTAAATAAAAACCACGATAACATATAAGAAGGTAAAGGTCAAAGGTCATCTTAAAGGACAAGCAGCATGATTTTTTTTTGTGTGTTCAAGAAAAAATCTCTTCTGCTCACCAAGGCTGCATTTATTTAACAAACAAATCTGTAAAATTATGACATATTATTATAATTTTAAAAAACTTCTTTCAATTTGAAAATATAGTAAATGTGATTTTTTATCTATGATGCAAAGCTGATTTTTTAGCATCACTTCTCCAGTCTTCAGTCTCACATGACCATTCTCATATGTTAATTCATGACTCAAATTATTATCAATGTTTTATTTTTACGAAAAAACACATTTTTTGAAACAGATTCTTTATAATATAATTATATTAGATAATATATAATATTATCTAATATAATTATAGAGATAATTTTCTGTGTAATAGGATAAATGCCCTTACTGTCACTTCTGAGCATTTTAATGCGTCCTTGCAGAATAAAAATATGAATTTCTTATAAAAAAGTAATTCACCTTCCTCCCAGACACACATTAGGCCCGTAACCAACCTCCACACCTAATCCTAAACGACCCACGATCCGTTCATAGACAATATGCTCCATTTCAGACACAAACACAGCATTTCAGAGGTCTGCGACACAAACACAGTTGCTACAGCAGAAAATCAGTTAATGTCACTCGTTTTGGGGAAAAAAAAGAAAAGGCATCCGGATCTGTAGTTTGGATAACGAGACGGCGGCTCTATTAGGCAGCTGAGGGCTGCTTATAATGAACAATAATTTGGAAATGATGTCTCTTGACAGGCAATTTCTTGGAGAAAATTAAGCTACACAATGTTTTGCTCTCCCCATCCCGGCGCGGAAAACAAATATGGAACGGCTCCAGCGTGGCAGGGCTTCCTCGGGTTTTAATCCTGTTTGATGCGTGGTCTGCGCTCACGGGACGCTTCTCTCGCCCCGGGGAGATGCAGCGAGTCCGCCCTTCATCTCCAACCCTCCGCAGCACAACCTGCAGCCACAGAAAGCACATAAACCTGACCGCAGGCCCACCAAACACAGCCGAGACCGCAACCGTGAGAGACGCGTTTGAAACACAGCCAAAGCCACGGGCCGCTCGCACAACAACCGGCTTTCTTCTATTCACCGCGGTGTCGAAATACTGCGAAAATTAGTCAAATATCCTGACTGACAGCACATTTGATGTGCAACAATCGAATGCATACAAATGAATGCTTTTGTTTATGCTGAAGTGAAGGAAAATATAGTTAATCTCAAAGTGCAAAAGAGCATATTATGAAACTAAATAAATTATTACAAATAATTAATTCTGTATATGGGAAGCTTATGTAAATGCACATAAATAAATAACTGTGATATTATGCAATGCAATTCTTGACTAATTACTACATCCTAAAATACATAAGAAATGCAATTAATAATCAAGCCAGCTTCAGATGCACACAAAGTGGCATTTTTCGTATAATCTTACTGTGTGAGAAGCTTTAAGAAACATAAAGCCGTCTCTGAGAGCAGGTGCAGAAACAGGACGGACTTCACATTCGCTGCGAGAAAAAGAGAGATCTGTGTGAGCGTTTCTGGGCTTTTCTTGCTGCTGATTGTCTCTGCTGGTTTTCCGGTAACTAACGCTATCTGACAGCTAATCTAAATATTCTTGGAGTCGGCATCTATGAGAGATGTCAGATATTAAATTAATATCTGTGTCTTAAACAACATGCAACAGCAGAGGTAATGAAAGAAAAAACTCAGCTCGGACCTGCAAAGGCCAGGCTGATATTTCAGTATTTCACAAAATACATTTTTTGGAAAGCATATTATAAACTGATAGAATATGAAGTTATACTATATATATAGAGAGAGAGAGAGAGAGAGTAAGAAATGCTTTCAAAAAAAAGATTACTCAAGTAGTAGGCTTTAGTATTAAAATATGATACATTTACAAATTACAATTTTAGTGCAAAAAAATTCTAAATGACTAAAAAGTGTGCAATTGGCCTCTCATTAAATGGTTTTAGCAATAAAAAAATCATTCTTGTACACAGAGGTAACTGTGTTTTATTTTGTCTAGGTCAGATGTTGAATAACACACATCTTGTGAATGAAAAACGCTTTACAATATAATTTGCATCATGTTGGGTTACTGTATTTTCTTGCATGTAGGACACTCACAAAAGCCACACGCATAACCGGACCGGCTTATTTTTTTTTAGGATGCTGTTTACGTCTGATTCCAGCGGGGCTGAAGGAGCTTCTGACACGCAGCACATTTCCGACGCGAAAAAGCCAAAACGCATTTAGCAGCTCATCGGCTTAAAATAGTTTCAACGAGGAAAAAAGACAAGGTAGCGCGTTTTGGAAGACGAGCCCGAGTGCTGCGGCGTCTCTGATAGAATTATGAAAGTGAAGCTGGCACACGGGCAACTCCGGAGAGCCCTGATTGGTCAAGGTCGAGGTTCGGGGGTTGGACGTGCCACTGTGTTCTCGTGCCAAGTTCATCTTTAAAGAAGCGCTCAAAGAGCTTTTCATGTCTCCAAGCCAAAACTTACACAAAAACCCTTTAACGCCACACACACACACACACACTCGGCGGGTTTCGGGATATTATCAGATCCGAAAGCGCTCGGAGTGGGAGTCTAAATGTGCGCGGAGTCTAAACAGACACCTTCTCTAACCTCAAAAGCACATAATTAGACTTGTCATCACGTCCATTCGGGTTCAATGAGGCTGCGTGGAAACGCAAACCAAGGATAATTATTTAAAACAGGGGGAAGGGTTAAAAAAAGCCAGTCGCTTGTGGGGGAGGCCGTACGGACATGAATCACTCGTACTAATACAACAGTTTCCATGACATCAGTGGGCACCGGGCCAGCGTGCCGACAAAGTCTGAAAGGTACAGAAGGAGAAGGCACGGATCCGCAGGGAGCCGGCGTCGAAAACAACACACACATGCATGCATGCATGCAGGCATGACGCCCTAAAAACGCTCCTCCTTTACGCCGCATCCAAAATTAATGTTGCCCGCCGCACTATCGATAGTCAAACGAATTCATGCACTTGTTAGGTGCCTCGCATTGCATTCTAGCCCCCATCCGTGTGCAGATCAATATAATCACCTTCCGGGGGGGGCTGTTTGGCAAAAGTTTGTCGCCGGAGTCGTTCAGGGGTTGCGTCGCTTTGAATACATTTGTCAATTCGTGGGCGAAAAATTAACCCCGGCCGCCGTTGCAGTTTTGGCATTAGTTATAAAGTTGAACAATTATGAGCGAGCGGAAAAGTTGGAAGCGGACCGGCGTGCGTAAAATGCGGCAGACACTGCAGATTTTTTTGCTGGCGCGGTGACAGCGTGCGCCGTGCCAAAGCCCCGTGGCAAACCGAGAGCGGCGGATCTTCAGATACTCTGGTATCGGTGCCTCTGTAAATCTCATAATCAACATCAGCGCCTGTCCTCTTTTGTCTCCTACTTCTCGCGTCTTTTGTTTTAGCACAAAGACGCCGCGTTTTTCTAGTTGCTCTTTGTTTTGCGAAGGATTTGTTGCGTGATCGCACACAATGAGAATGCGGGGCTTGTTTTTGTCGAGTCTAAAAAGCGAAACAATGTTCCGCGTCGTATTTATATACGGAATAAGGCAGCGGCGGTGGGGATTACTTATGCTAACAATAAAATACATCACAGATCACAAGACAATTTAGCCGAACAATGAACAAAGGAAGGTCTCGCTAAAGCTCGCCATCTTACTTTGTGCAAAAGAGCGCTTAGATGGTCTTAAAATTCACATCTGTACCATGTGAGAACGGGATCCGTGCCAAATGGGAGCGTTCGACAGGGCTTAGCCGATAACTCGACATTTGCATGGCTTTACGAGGCTGTTTGCGTGGATATTTGAAGTGCGCGCAGGTCGAGAGCTCCTTTTTCGGAAAAACTCGCTGTCGGAACAATTACGACAGAAGGCGAAACGCAGCTTTGATACGATGAGGCTCATCTCCTGCAAAGCGTCTGAAAACATTTACTACTAAAACGTCACCTCGCTTTTTTTATTTTCCTCCCTTCTCGAGGAACATGTTTCTTTGCCAAAGTGCGTTTTAAGCAAACAGAAGTGAAATACTGTATTCTGGACGGCGTACAGAAGCGCTAACAGGCATTGGAAACGTTACATTAAACAAAATAAAAAAGGCTTCGATGACACCCAAAGGCTTCGGAGGAGTTATAAAAGGAAATAAGCTCGTTTAATAGCCTTTAATAGACTTAAGCTAATAAAAAAAAAAATGTCCTTTTGAATTAATTTTTAGCCCCTGGGGTGATCTCGCTGGAAAATGAAATGCGGTCCGGTTCAGAAACATATCCTGATGATTATGGCATGAATGAATAATAAAAGCCTATAGTGAGATGATGATGCAGCTGAATTACAACATGCTGGAGCTCAATGAGACAACTTCTCTGAAAGCTTTTATTGATTGTTTAGACACTAATGCAGGTGAAACGGTCTGAATTTAATGTGTGAAAATGTGGATATAACCCGAATACACTCGATTCTTCACAGCGATGCCATAGAAGAATCATTTTTGGCTCCACAGCGGAACCATTCAGTCAAAGGTTCTTTAAAGAAGCATCTCTTTCTTACCTTCTTTCACCACAAAGAAGCTCTTGTGAAATAGAAAGGTTCTTCTGAGGTTCTTTATGGAACCATTTAGACAATAAGGTTCTTCTATGGCATCGTCAAGCAGCTTTATTTTTAAGAGTGTACAGTACTGGGTTTTATGAATATTAATTAATCTAAACAATCAAACAACAAATACATTTAAATGTAAGCCATGATAAAATATTAATAAATGTTATTTTGTATATTAATATTATATTATGTGTGTGTGTGTGCTTAAATTAAATATATGCATTTATTTTCATTGATATTATATTAAATAGGAGCACAAATTGCATTGCTAAGAACTTTCTTTGAGAATTTTCTCAATATTTAGAATTTCTTGCACCCTCAAATTGTCAAATATTGTCTTATCATAACAAACCATACATCAACGGAGAGCTTAAAAATGTACCATTATGACTGGTTTTGTGGTCCATGCTGTATATATATTCATATAAGCAAGAAAGCCACTGCCAGGTAACTTCACCTAAAGTCTATAGGCTGACAGAAGAAGAACAAAGACAGAAGAGAGGTGTAAACACATCAGAGAG
>JAUCMS010000008.1:205061-215364 GCA_032357445.1 Enteromius radiatus | reverse complement strand
AATGATTGGTGGATGGATGAAAGGATAGGTGGATGAACGGATGGAGAGAATGATTGGTGGATGGATGGATGGATGGAACAGTGGCTGTTATGGAGCAGACACAGACAGACAGATTTGTGCAAATTAGTGCATATTTAATTAGATGAAGCCTCATTTTCATATTTAAATACACGATTTTAGAAAACTTGTAACAAAACAATTGTGTGATTAATGTGATTAAACACAGCAGGATCTGTCTCTTACTGGGATTAATCAACAAAGAGAAGAACAGGAGAACGTCTTCTTCTCAGGGATGCTGGGTAACACGTTAAACTTAACTCACTGCATTAAAACCAGTTTAATCTCATATCTGCTGGTTATGTCTTTACTAAACACCAAGAGAATGGCAGAAAGATCTCCTCGAGCACTTCGAGCAGCTCCTTCCTGCAGACACTCGAGGGAACCAACTCATTTCCTGAGAGAGGCTCTGTTCACATTCACCCCTACACGTGACCTTTGACCTCTTTACACACACCACTGTATGAGGAACACATATTATAATAATAACTAATAAAGAATCATTTTATTTTTCGTTTCAAATTATAACTGTTATTTCAAATGCAAAAAAAGGGAAAAAGAAAAAAGTGTAGGTTTACTATTAACAAAAATATTGTGGTTATATACCAATATGACTATTAAAAAACAACAGCAAGCAGTAATAATGCCGATATGACAATAAAACAATAATACCAAATAATAACAACACCAATTTGACTCATATAATTATTATTATTATTACAATAGCAACAACAACAGTAATGCCTTATTATTTAAATTAAAATAGTGCTTTATTTTATAAAAAAATATTGTTCTAAAACATTATTTATGGTTATTTTATTTTAAGATTAGTATGAAAACATTAAGCAAAAAATATAAATTGTACTTTTGTAATTTTTAACAAAAAAATATTGAAAGAAAATACAATTTAAAAAAAATGTACAGTAAAATTACAATACTAACATTTATTTATGTCTTCATGTTAAACCTTCAAGCTTCTCATATTTGAATTCAATGATTTGATCATTTCAGTAAGCCGTAAGCTGATCTGAACCGTGCAGAAACAAAAGCACAGGGTCTATCAGTTTAGTTTTTGTTATTCATAGGAAAAAGCGTGTGAATAAAGCAGGTTTGTAAGCGGTCTGAAAATGATGGATCAATCTTTAAAGGAGGGATAATTTGACAGATTCAGCCTCATCAATCTGACTGCACTCTCTTAAACGCTCGTTTTTTTCCATCGTCTCCTTCGTTATTTTGGTTCTTAAATTGAATCCAATCTTTGTTCCCACATCCTGAGGCTACTGACGTCTCGCCGCAGCCAGAGCGACTTCAGATGATTCATCCGCTGGAGACGGGAACAGAGCGGCCTTCTCTCCAAAGCGTTGGTTATGTTCGCGTGTTTTCTCAGCTTGCCGTGAGGTGAAAGAGCACCTGCAGCTGGGAAAGATCTGCTGCTGACGGGTTAACCAGACCTCACTAGTCTCTCTAGGTTACTGCAGCACCTGCTCGCGGAGGAACAACAGAGCCTCTCTATGTGTGTTTCAGAGCCGCTCGTTGGTGGTTTGGCTTCCTGATGGCAGTTACAGATGTCAAGAGCTTCAAGAAGAGAGCAAACGCTTTCAGACTTGTCTGCCAAAATCATCTCTGTATCACAGGACAAATAATAATAAACCACTTCTGACAGCTGGCCGAGACCCTGCTCCACAAAACCAGTCATGAAGGTTTTATGCATCATCTGAAAACTGAATGATAACTAATACATCCACTGATGTCTGGTTTGTTAGGATATGACAGTATTTGTCTGAGGTACAGCTATTTGAAAATCTGGAATCTGAGGGTGCAAAAAAATCATATGATGTATTTTTGGATATTACAAAATATTTATTTATTAAACATGCATTGAATAAAATGCATATTAAATTTTTTTTTTATAAAAAATACAATTATTATTATTAAATATATGTATTTAAATAATATAAATGTTTTTTCTGCTATATTCAAATATTTCTATTTAATTTATATTTTATATTAAATTTATATATATATATTTTTTTTTTTTTTCAAATAAGTAAATAAATGTATCAAATTAAAATTACATTTACAAAAGAACATTTTTTATGCAAAATCTGATTTGAGATACAAAAGTACAAAATACCAATCCTATCACTCAAAAACATATATATATATATATTTTTAAAATTATAACATTAAAATAATTTCTGAAGGATCATGTGACTGAAGGCTGGCGTAACCATGCTGAAAATTCAGCTGAACATCACAGAAATAAATTTCACTTTAACACATATTCACAGAGAAAATGGCTATTTTGAATAACAATAATATTTCACTATTTTTACTGTATTTTTGATCAAATAAATGCAGCCTTGAGCAGAAGAGGCGTTCAAAAACATTCATGCGGTCAGAATTTGAACTTCCTGCGAGCTCACTAAAACTCCTGACTAACTCAGACATCAGTCTCTATTATTACATGGCTTCACCTCTCATGACCGTACTCTACATCATCCATCATTACTAATCAGTAATATCACAACTCACACGACTCATAAAACAATGCCGACAGAATTCCCTGCTTCCGGCTTCCTGTTTTCCCAAATGAGGATTTCCACGCATTGACTGTGGTTTGTTGTCGTCCTGAGCTCACCGAGAGCGATCAGGGTAACGGGTTTGATTATCATGTCCTGATCCGGATCGGGACAAACAAACAAACAGCCTCCAAACCACCAACAAATACACTCCTGCTCACAGAAGTGTCCCTGTTCAGATTTACTAAGATCTCAGAGATCTCAATATTAATCACTGATCTGAGCTGCTGCACGACATCCATTACGCTCTGAAGCAAACGTCTCATTCAGACCCATTTAGGCTTCAGTATATTATACTCAAACAGAAAATGTAAAAAAAATAGTAGAAAGTAGAAGTAAAACATCAAATATTTTTATGAGACAAACCCCTGTACACACTCTCTCTCTCACACACACACACACACTCTTCAGAGATGTCTTACTGGTTGACCTGAGTTGATCTGATAATATTTAATATAATAAGCACATTTAACATGCGAGGACTTTACACTTTAACTGGTTTTGAGCTGCTGGTCATTTGACCGTTTTCACACACACACACACACACACACACACTTCGGACCACCTAGATGCACCCAGTTGTGCATGTGACCCAAGCCTGTGTGTCGGACTGAAGGAGCGTCTCAGAAAGCAGAAGTGAGAGGCGTCTGTCTCTCTTCATCAGCGTGAGGCTGAGAGGAGCTGAAACTAATGTTCCCACATGTTTACCTCACCGAATTATTTAAAGACGCGCCGGCTCTCAGCACCGAATGACACTAAAACACTCAAATGAGCTGGAGTTTGTGTCAGAGCCTTCAGAGCTTCACACACACACACACACACACACACACACACCACCTCACTCTGAACCATTAACATGACAATACTGCTATTTTTATCATCAATATTACAGTCACAATATCTATCTGAGTGTCTATAAATTACTAATATAAAACATACATATATATATATATAATGATATATATAACATATTAATATTTTGTTGAAAAATTGTTACATTGTCATTCAGTGTAACACAATATTTATGTAAGAAATAAGAAGCATATTACATGTTATCGTGTTTAATATGAGTAAAAACAATTATGCTGAAAAATGTAGTATTTGGGATGAAAGAAATATATCTTATAATGTGTCAGAAATTGATTTTTGTTGTAAATATGCCTGACGAGATTGTTACATTGAAGGACATTTTAGTGAGTAAATTTAATAAATCAGAGAAAAATCTATGATATTTATTTTTGACTCAGAAAATCAAAAACAAAATTGCAAAAACAACAATTTAAAGCAGTATTATATATATATATATATATATATATATATATATTATTACTACTCCTATTATTAATTAATAAAAAAAATGCAATAATTATTAATTAATTAATAATAAATTATATTTTACCTAAATAAAGATGTGTATACTAAATTAATAAAGTTCCAGGGGGTTATGAATTTAAATTGAACTTAAATATTTCACTAAAAAAGTTTAAACACATCAGTTGGATAAAACTGAATAAGATTAAATAAATATTTTAATAAATAAAAAAAAAAACATACAAATTGTTGGTTAGAACAAAAAGTCAGGCTTATGTGAATAGAAAAAAAAACTAACTAAATATAATTAATTTCCATTGAGGAATGATAAATATTAAAATAAATAAATAAATAAATAAATGTATTTTAAGAAAAAAAAGAAAAAAAAATTCCAGTGTGATATGAGAAATATATGCAGTAGGTTATCTAGTATAACAAATAGTATAAATAAGAAAGAAGACGAGAGTTTGTTGTGAGTTGTGTATAAAACTGAATAAGATCCAACAGAAGCAGTAACGGTACAGCAGTGAAGTCCATATGAAAGTTGATCAAATCCTCTGGTGATGTCAGGTCTGTGGGTTTCTCACCCTATTCTGGGTTTAGAGGAGTCAGAGCGAGAAAGCGCTAACAAGTTAGCAATCAGCGTGGGTGACAGCACACTCCTTCACCACGGGACACACACACACACCTCATTCACTGCACTAACACACACACACACACAAAAAACTGGTGAGAGATCCAGACTTTCACAATGGAAGCACACACACACACACACACACATCTCTTTCTCTCGGCTCAGAGCAAATGGTATCAGATGTCTCAGAGTAACTCCATTAGAAAGTGATTACAGCTTAATGTCTGTCTAAACGCATTATCAACCTTCAGCCAACCTCTGAATATTTCAACATAATACCGATTTAATTCTGAAAATATAATGGACTGGCTGAGTGCATGCATGTCTGCTTACGCTCGCATTGATTCATTTATCAGCCTGCATCGCTAAGACCTGCTGCTTCAGAGATCTCTTATTAGCACTGAATCAGTGCATTCGTGTCACACACTCGTTTTGGGTTTGTTAATCCAGTCTCAATCCAAAATGCATCTTTGCTAATAATTGACATGTCTTGCTTTTCTTTGATTCTGATTCACAAGCTTCTGATTCATTTCTAATTTTGATTGGATTCGATATTCGTTCAGATATTTCAAGCACAGTACACGTACGTTTTGCTGTATATTTAATAACAACAATTACTGTAATATTAAAGCTAAAAATTAGCAGCAAAGCTATTTATGTTTACATATTATGATAATAATTTTTTGAATATAATGTCAGTAATTTTTACAAAATGTAGTGTAAAAACATAAATGACATTAAAATATATAAAAGAATAAGGAAGAATATTAAATTTTATGGTGTTTTAAATTTGTAAAAAAATTATTTTGCATATTTATTGAAATAAATATATTTTATAATGTCTTATAAATTGATTTTTGTTGCATATATATATATATATATATATATATATATATATATATTTTTTTTTTTTACATTTAAAATAAAAAAATCAATAAATGTAATTATACTCTAAAATATAAAGCTGGCTGTAATAAAAAAACTTGTTTTGATGACAGATTTGTAAAATGTAAAGTAAAATGTAATGAATATTAAATGTGTAATAGCATTACAGTGCATATATTTGCATGTATTTATCACAGTGCTCTCTGCTAGCTGACTATTCGTTTGTAGTCGTTGAATGTTTTTTTTAAGGTAAATGTGATATCAGTGAAATTACTGTTCATTGTTCTCGTGTTTGTTCGTTTTATTTGATGGGATAGCTATTAGTAAAGATGATATACAGCCACATTAAAGCGTTTATTGTTTTAAAATGTTTATAGGTTTTAAAAGCTGAGACTTTTAGAAAGTTCAAACTTTATTGCAATTTTTTAATGGGATGCACAATAATGTTTAGTGAAGTTTTATACAAGCATCTTTTTTAGATTTAAGAAACGATATTTTCAGCTTGGCTCTGCTAGACTGTTTTGGACCGGAGCCCATCTAATTCACACACAGGACTCTCCAGTGCGATTGTTGATGCTCTCCACTGAGTGAACATGCGATTCCTGCTCAGATGAATGAAGTGAAGAGAGTTTGGCGGTGCTAACATGTTCAGTATATGTGTGCTTTTATACTTTTAAGTGCTTATTTTACAGACAGAATAGACAAATCTGAACAAACGACACACCTGTGATGATCTACAGCAGGAAAGAAGTGTTTTTAAACAACTCTACTTCCTCTTAGAAAGACAAAAACATCCCAAATCTGAGCCTGTAGCACAGAAGCAGTCACAGCACAGGTACTGTATAGTTATAACAATAGCCAAAAACACACTGCATGGGTCAAAATTATAATTTTGTGAATTTCCTACCATAAATATATCAAATGTTCATTTTCGATTAGTAATATGCAATGCTAAGGACTTCATTTGATCAAATCAAAGCTGATTTTCTAAATTGTAAAACATTTTTGCACTCTCAGATTCCAGATTTTCACATTTTGTCCTATTCTAACAAACCATACATCAATGGAGATATTATTTATTCAGCTTTCAGGCAGTGTATAAATCTCAGTTTACAAAAACGGACCCTTATGACTGGTTTTGTGGTCCTGGGTCTCTTTGCTATCTCAAATATCTATGATAAAAAGAAAGAAATTTTGAGTGAACTATGTCTTTAAATTCAGAAACATCTGAGACAAAGTTGGAATTATAATGAAACATGATCTCTATGAGGGCATGAGACACAACATCGGAGAAACTATGGTTTTTTGGGGGAAAGATCTGCTCATGTGTCTCACTGAACATCAACAGAAATCAAATAGAAAGTTCTTGGAGTTTCTTTTTGCTCGTTGCACGTCACAGACTGAACATGAAAGACTAAAAAGCCGCGTAATCTAATATCGGCTGATTCAATCAGACATTTAATTCCACATGCCTGAGACGTTTCTGTGAGGGGCGGGACATTGCTAGCTGTTCCTCATTTTGATTGGTCACTTAAACTCACTCAGCAACAAATCAACAAAAAAAGAAGCATTTGCTATAAACTGGCGTAAATGAATATAGTGTCAGACTTGATGACAAATAATGTGTGTGTGTGTGTGTGTGTGTGTGTGTGTGAAAAGTGCGATAACTTTCAAAAAGCATGTTGTTATTGTGTTTTATGCAGTTTGATTGAGATTCATTAAAATGCAGCAAAAATTAACAGAATTGTTAAAAATAGAGTTATCTGTTTTGGCAATTTTAACTCTTAATATATATATATACATTTGAAAAAAATACTAAATTGAATAAAAACGAGACCCCCATTGATCAGGTCTGTTTTTTTGTGGGGGGTTTTCAGGATATAATTTAAAATTCATGCATTTTTTTTTTCAGGAATTACAAACATCATGGATAATGACAATCAAAAAATGTCAAAAGTTGAGCTCATATAATACACAACCAATACAGGACACAACAATCCTACAAACTTACAAACCCTCACCATTTCAGCAGTATTTGCCAGCATCTGTTCAGACAATCTGTCCAGTTGGAAAACCATTTGAAGGATCTCAGTTCATCTAACATGAGCTTTTATGTAGTTTTAAGTCAAAAAGTCTCAAACTCAACAGTATTTTGACAAAAATTAATCTGCCACTTCACAGAAACTCATCCAGTTACTCAGAGGAGTCAGTGTGGACAGGTTGTGCTCCTCAAAAACCGAACCCAAACCACACAACGGCTTTATACGACTCCACGAGACCAGACCAGGCCAGATCTTCAGACTTAGGTACAGACTATTTCCGAGCATCTCCGTCTGCGAGGAGAGAATCAGTTTTTCATCTCGGAGGGGCAGCGAGTCGATCCGTAACGCGAGTTCTGTTCACACTTCAGAAGCAGACATATGCTAAAACATTAATGTCCTTCCAGACACAGCCAAGAGCGCCCATATCACCATTATCCAAACAGCAGAGCGACGCCAGGCGTTACGGCACCCCAACACACCTCCGTCACACCCGGCCGACCCGTCCCACACACACACATATGGAGAGAAGAGTCTGACCACGTGTGTGTGAGCGCCGGGCTTTTAATAGCCCGTCACCAAGATGCAAGTGACAAATAACAATATCAAGCGTGCGTGTGTGCATATGTGTTTTGTGTGTGTGTGTGTGTGTGACATGTGTGGGCGACTCGTTTTTTGCTTAGCGCTTTTACATGTGGGGAAAATCTAGTGGAGAGATGAACAGAAACCAGGATCATATGAAAACAGAGAGGCTTTGGCCGTGATTCAAAAGCCTTCCTAATGTCTCCCAAACTTCTGACTCGATGATGTCTCGCGATACCAAATTCAGCTTCACCCAGAGCCATCGAAGCTTGCAGACGTACGTCGTCAAACGCAAAATAATCAAAAATTATCTGCGCATGATGAGAAAAGCAACTAAAGTACATGTAAAATGCAATAGAAAGTAAAAATCATGCTCATTCCCTCCTAGAAAACAAATTTGGAGAGTTAATTCAGTTAATTTTGAAGAACTACACTACCCATAATTCTGACGAGAGATCCACCAATCAGAGAAGACGCTGCTACCATGGAAACGGTTTTGGAAAAAGAGCTCCTCCCACTATATAGAGCCTAACCGACTGGCTCTCAAACTACTTCTATATTCATATAAATACAAATATTGTTCAATAAATGTTAAACATGATGTCAACAGTTTTATATTGTCCTTTTTTTGATTTGATCGAATCATTTGCAATGCATCATGGGTTATGTAGTTCTCTTCAGATGTTTATGATTTTCAGATACTTTTTGAATCAAGATATATTATGTTGTGATTCATCTCAGAAATACTTGATTTGACTCAAATGTCTGAAATCCCACAGGAGAAAATGAGTGGGAGAAATACTACCAGAACCAAGTTAAAAACACAACATGTTTGTCCTGTTAACAAGAACACTTGTATGCATTTCAATATACACTGTATGATGGTAAAATGTAATTAATTTCTTTTTAATTTTTTATTTATTTAAAAACTATAAATATTATTTAAATAAATATTAATATTATCTATATTAATTATATTTTTATGTATACAAATTTAAATACAATAAAAAATTATATAAAATGTAAAAAATACATTTTGGAAAAAATAAGAATAAAATTCTGCAAAGTATTTAGACATCGTCTTGGTGCTATACAAAATTGTACACTTAAAAAAATATATATATATAAATAATTGCATGCTTTGTTCCATTAATCGGGGCTGTTTCCCAGGAATGACGAAACTCTTTATGTCCAGACCTTTGATTATCCATGAAAGAGCTGTAGATGTTGGACTGTACATGTCTGTACTTGAGTTCACAGCACACACAAAAACCAAGAGCCTATTCAAACGCTCGCACTCAGAGAACCTTCACAGCCATAACAAAACCGATTTGAGAGAAGGTAAAGAAAGAGATGAAAAGAGAGAAACAGAGAAAAAGATACATCAAAGACTTCAGTGCCGCAGCAAACCAGCGCATCTCCTCGCAGGAATCGTTCTCCTGTCGTTCCAAACCCACACCACAGACTTTCTATTGAGCTGCTCTGACAGTAACAAAGAGCCTGCTTCTCCGCAAATTCAAACATATAGTAAAAAGAATCAATGTATGTAAAAGTCATATTGATTTTTTTTGCTACTATAAGGAAACTTTCATGGGATTTAATTTTATTTTCTGTCATTTGGGAGTTTAACAATGGCTGGAGAAAAAGCAAAGTGAACGTTTAAAGAAGAAAAGTCAAAATATTAAGTTCTGTAAATGTTACAATGTAACATCAATGTCTAATATAACTGTGAAGATAATGTTACAGTACAATATAATGTCAATTTTACTGTTAAAATATTGTTACGCTATATATATATATATATATATATATATATATATATATATAATGTCACCTGCTGATATAACAGTCAAATTACTGTTACAATATAATTCACGGTTAAAATAATTTTTCAATCAACATCAGTCAAAATAATGTTACATTTAATGTCAATTAATGTTACAACATAACATCAGCATCCAATTTAAATCCAATTTGCCTAATATAAAGTCAACATCAAATGTACCTGTCAATTAATTTTACAATATAACGTCAACTTCCAAAAGAAGTCAAATAATGTTATGATATAACGTCAATGTTACATTAACGTCAATTAATGTTGTGATATAACGTCAACGTCCAGCATAACAGTCAATAAATGTCACGCCTAGCTGGAGTTTGCCAGTAAAGACTGCTTCTGGCACTCCAGCCTTAGACTCTTTCTGTGTGTTTCA
>JAUCMS010000008.1:193289-204961 GCA_032357445.1 Enteromius radiatus | reverse complement strand
ATTGTCCCTTGCCCTGTGTGTTCTTGATTAAACATACTTGCATTTGGATTCGACTGTCTCTGCCCTCATTCGTGACAATAATGTTACAATATACCATCAGCGTACAAAATAAGTCAATATGTTACGATATCACTTCGTTGTTCAACATAACGATCAAAATATTGTTGCAATCTAACATCAGCGTCCAAAATAAGTCAAAATAATCTTGTAGACTTCCAACATAACTGTCAAAATAATGCTACATTTAAGTCACTTTTATGTTTTAACATAACATCAGCATCCAATTTAAGTAAAAAATGCTATAATATTAAGTCAACGTCAAATTTAATGGTCAATTCATTTTACAATATAACTTCGAAAAGAAGTCAAAATAATGTTACGATATAACATCAATGTCCAAATAATGTTATGATTTAATGTCAATGTTACATTAACATCAATTAATGTTGCAATATAATGTCAATAATGCTACAACATCAAAATATTTATTTTTATTTAATTTTATTTATTTATTTGTTTATTGTCCTTTGTCGAGTCTGAACAAAGCAAAGCAAAGAGGTTTGGAAACACGTGCAAGCGTGAAAATTTTAATTTGGAGCAAAATATTCCTTGAATAACAACAACTTTAGCATTTATAATTCCCAATGATGAAATGACAACTGAACAGAAAGAAAGAAAGAAAGAAAGACAGACAGAATGACGCAACAAGAGAGAGAAGGTCATGTTTTCAGTGCGTTGCGTGTGCATTGTGTTTGTCATTTTGGCATCTGCCGCAGCATTGTCTTTAAAACCCAAGGCCGTGTAATTCACAGTGACGAGCAGCAATAGCCATCACGCATCTTCGTCGCTTTCTCCCTTCGCCACTCTCTCTTTTCTTTACAGAATATATCAAAACACGCCGCATGTGTGAAAGCGTTTGCGTCTGTAAACAGGTAAACATTTCCAGTCTACTCATTTGCAGGAGCTTAGCATGGTGAAAACAATTTGTGCCGTTTGAAAAACCCTCTGCAAATGAAGCTTGAAATATTTTTTTTAAGTGCCGATATGTTTCATTCACACTTCGGTTTCAAATGCGCTAAGGAGGCTTCGCTGTTTCCCGTCAAGCGCTGGTCTCTCTCTCTCTCTCTCTGTCTCTCTCTCTGCTGAGAGCAATTTTTCAGGGAAGCTTCACGAGAACGAGCTCATTACAGCATCGAAACCGCACGCGGGGCTCTACTTGCTCTTGAGGTTAGTGTTGGGTTCAAACTCTAGCACAGGAGAAACCATGTCTCCATCCTGAACAACTCATCTCACTCTGCAGCGTGGAAACAGTTGTTCCAGAACATGTGGCAGTGTGTGCGTGAGTGTGTGTGTGTGCGCGCTGGAATTCTGGGCGTAATTAAGTCCACACACACCTGCCTGCGTCCAGACGCCAGGGTGAACTCCGCACCTGTTACCGTGGAAACCGAGCAGGAACCAGACAGGGAATTCCGTGAAATCCTGGAACAGCCGACGCGGGGATGGAGACGGAATAAACGAGTGTGAGAACGGAGACGCGCATATGTGATCACATATAAAATACAACACTATAGAAATGTTTCCGTATTTTATAATAATACTAAAAATGTACTTCCAGATCCTGCTGTGGAATTCCAGGTTGGGGATGTAATGTACCTTACTGTTACAATATACTCTCTAATGTAACACTTAAAATGATGTTACAATATAGCCAACATCTTTTATAATTGTCAATTAATGTTCCAATATAACATCAGTGTCCAACTGAAGTAAACAACATGTCCACAGAATGTAATGTTAAATTAAAGTTACAATTGTACAATCAATGTACTGATGATCAAAATGATGTTACAACATAACAACAATGCTCAATATAACAATATAACGCCAGTGCCGAATTTAACATTGTCAAAACAATGTTATTATATAGCCAACATATAATTGGCGTAATGTTACAAAATGTTACACCGACATCCAAAATAAGTGTACATTTTTTTACAATGTAACATCACTGCCCGAAATAACTGTTAAAATAATGTTACAAGGTAACAAACATCCAAAGTAACCATTCAAATTGATGTTACAATGTAACGTCACTGTCCAGAATAACTATCAAAATAATGTTACAAGGTGATATAAACATCCAAAGTAACGTCTATAATATGTTACAATATAACGTCACTGTCCGAAATAACTGTCAAAATAATGTTACAAGGTGATATAAACATCCAAAGTAACCATCAAATTCTTGTTACAATATAACGTCACTATAAACATCCAAAGTAACCATCTATAATATGTTACAATATAACGTCACTGTCCGAAATAACTGTCAAAATAATGTTACAAGGTAACATAAAGTACCACAGTAACGTCTATAATATGTTACAATATAACGTCACTGTCCAGAATAACTGTCAAAATGAAGTCACAAGGTAACATAAACTTCCACAGTAACCTTCAAATTGATGTTACAATTTAACGTCACTATAAACATCCAAAGTAACCATCTATAATATGTTACAATATAACGTCACTGTCCGAAATAACTGTCAAAATAATGTTACAAGGTGATATAAATATCCAAAGTAACCATCAAATTCATGTTACAATGTAACATCACTGTAATGTAACCCGTGTCTCACGGGTGTTTTCAGTTTCCCTCTTGTTTGATCATGTGTCTTTTCAGTTCTCCCTCGTCGATTGTTACTTATGTGATTATTTCATTGTTTTTTCTTGTTTTTGTTTTGGATTAAATGTTTCTCAGTAAAGTATCCATGCCTCTCCACACCGCCTCGTGACATGAAGTCACATTAAAATGATGTTACAATATAACATCACTGTCTGAAATAACTGTCAAAATGATGTTACAAATTAACGTTAACGGCCAATATATCAATCAAGGTAATGTTCTAATATAAGATCAACACCCAATGGAAAAGTCCAAATATTATATAAACACAACATAACTGTCCAATATAACTGTGAATATATTGTTACAATACAAGGTCAATTTCCAAACTGTGTTACGAAATAACGTCCAAAATAATCATCAATGTTATGATATAACGTCAGTACTCAACAGAACGGACAAAATAATGTTACAATATAAAGCCAACGTCCAGTGTAACAGTCAATAAATTGTTACAGAATAATGTCAACTGTCTTATAATGTATAGAATGCAATGATCTTCTGCTGTTTTCTGACTGACAGACAGACGCTCACATGCACTCTCTGTGAATAACATTCGCTCCTCGCAGGATAAGCGGCTGCACGCATGAACGGTCAAATGCACTTGTTGGTCTGTTTTTGAGAATGAATGTAAACAGTGTCAGGATGTCAGAGTTGTGCAGGTTCAGGTGTTTCCCTGCAAATACAGCTCCTGCTTTCAGCTAATATTACATTTAACATCAATTAAACAAGAAAAAGGAAAAACAGACCTTGTTTCTTTATTTTTATTACTTTATCAATGTTTACTACTTAAACCAATTGGTTAAAATGTATATTTTTGAAATCAAGAAGTGTGTTCAGTTACTGAATATTAGCTTTTACTCTGGCATCGAGAGAATCACAAAACTACACGGTCATCTGAAAAACTCTTCATCCCGTGTGTGTCAGTGTCTATAACAGAAAGCTCTGTGTTTACACTGAGCAGATCTCTGTCTTTCTGCTTTTCCCATTACCCATCAGCCCCTCCTCTCTGCATCTCTGCCCCCGCCCACCGGCCCGCCCACCCGCCGCACGCACACACTAAATAACAGACCTCGTTTCATTGCTGCGCCCTGAACACCTGCAAAACTTTCAGAGGGAAAAAAGAATGAGCGAGTGAGTGAGAGAGAGAGAGAGAGAGAAACGAGTATGTTTGAACACAGCGGCCAGACAAAAGCCTTTCATGAGAGGGCACTTCTGTGGGAAAAACTCCTCACAGTGTCCGGTTACATTCCTGTCTGTCTCACCCTCTGTTTCTTTAAACAAGAACGCAAGAGTGAATTAAAAAAAGAGCAGGTCAAACTTCAGCCCCACATCAGAATGCATTAATATTAAATTATACTTTGCTTAGAGAAAATGAAGCACATTTTATTTCCATGCCAATTAAACACATTTACCCCCCATCCACTCATAACTATTATCCATCCAGACATTTGATTCTTGTTATTCACAGTTGTGCTCCTCGTTAGATTTGTGTGCATTTAAGTGCATAAAGTGCATAATAGCAAGACTGTATTTAACACAACATAAAGACAATTTAATAATCATCGTTTTACTATATTGCGGTAATAAGAATTTCTTTTTCAATTATGTCAATAAAAATTTGTAGGTAAGGGTTAATTTGGCACAATAATGATAATTATAATGCATGAAAAAATGGGGAATATATATTTATACATAAATACAGGTTTGCTTAGTTATAAAACTAAGTCTTTTTTTATTTATAGTTTTTTTTTTTGACACAAGATATACTTTATGTTCTATTAATATTGTTATATTTACTTCAAAATATACTTCATACAATTTTTCCCTTTTTAAATTGGTATGAAACACGACCTTGACATATTTTTTGCAAGAAATGCAATGAAAAACAAATTCCGAAGACCATGTCCTTTGCGTTTGTGAACGCTTCTCTGCAGTCGGCCTCCTATCTGCGGTTTCTGTGCGATGTTTAAAGCGCCTAACCCCAGCGGGTTTGATTCCTGCTCTACGTGTCACGACACACACGCAAAGTAAACAGCTTCTTAAATACATATTTATTGGATAATTAGGACTGTAATTGGTTCAAGCTGTAACGAGACGGACGTTAAACCAGCAACGGCAGCAAAAATTAGCACTTGGAAAAACAGTAGCACGTACTGCCCACACCGCGAAAGTGAGAAAAACACACACACACACACACACACACAAACGTCAAACACACATAAAACACACGCAAGGGCTTTCTACGATTGCAAATGGTTTCACACACACAAGCATGCATGCATGCAAACGGCAGCCATAACCAAAGCACTGATGGAATGGAATGTCAATGGCGTCACAGACACACACACACACACACATACACACTGCCAGATGTTCAACTGCCTTTTAGGAAAACCAAGATGAGATTTCCTCTCAACTTACACACACACACACACACACACACAGATAATCCGAACACTTCAACCTGACACTTCCTGAAATTCCAGTCATGCACGACAACATGTGAACAAGTGCAGGAATTTCACCGCTAAATAAAGCATCTTCTGCCTAATAGAAAAGTTTCAACTTCACTACTTACAGAGCAATTACAGTTTGTGCCTATTCCTTCCACACCAAAACCAAAAGCTTACACCAAAGCCGCAACACCTAAACTTCTTGTAGCTTATTTTGAACACAGTGTAACCATAGCTTAAACACATTCTCAACTTTGCACTTTGTTTACAATTCTGTAACACACTTATTGCGAAACAGTACACACGTTTTCTTAGACACTTTGTTCAAAAACAAAACACCTGATATGATTGGAACACTCTGTTCTGTTCAGAAAGCTAAACTGAAATCACCTGCACTGAAACACAGAGCCTTAGCACTACAAATACACCTCAAGTAAACTATTTTGAGAAGTTTGCAAGCATGGAGGCAATGAGAGTCAGAGTAAGAGGAGGACTGGAAGAGGATGAAGACGTGTGTCAGATGACATCAGGGCTACTCTGGTGGACCATGTGATCAATCACGGCCTGTCCATGAGTCCACCCTAACCTCAGTCAGACTGGAGAACATAAAAGTAAAATAATAAAAAATAACACTAAAAGCAATCATATAAATATAAAAAATATTTATAAATATTTAGCAAATAATATTGATAAAGTATATGCAACTATGATCAATTCTTGATATATTATTTGAAATAATACTATGTCATTTATTACAAAACCAGTAATAACATAATTAAGAAAAACAAACTTGACATTTGTTTATTTTACAATAACAACATTATATTACTATTATAATACTGTATATAGTATTTATTTATACTACTCTTTTAGTGTTATATTTATTGTTTAGCTAATTATTTATTTTTAAATGTAAAAAATATAGTATTAATTAGCAAAAATATATTGGTAACACTTAATAAGGTGTCATTTGCTACATTAGCTAACATGAACAAACTATTAACAATGCATTTATTACACTATTTACTCATCTTTGAATTATAGTGGTTCATTCACAGTGCATTAACTAATGTTAACAAACACAACTCTTGATTTTAATAATGCATTAGTAAATGAACTAACATCAATAAATGCTGTAGATGTATTAGTTCACGTTTACTAATGTTCTTAACTAATGTTAACTCATGAACCTGATTGTAAAGTGTTACCAATATATCATATAATATTGTCATAAAATGTATTATGGTTTTATTTTTCATTTTCAAATAAACTATAGTATATATCATGACACCAAGTTTGGGATATATAAAAAAAAGAATTAAACAAAACCGATACACAGCACTCTAGATATACTTTTGATGAAAAGTAGCAACTTAATGAGCGTTCATTTTTAACTGTGTACAAATACAACATCAATGATGTTACACACGCACACACACACACACACACAGACGTGAGACGCGTTAGCATTAGCCTCTGTCACCGCTCAATTATGGCAGGCATTACAGTGGCACATCTTCCAGCAGCACACTTGACAATATCCAAACAAGTCAGCCGTTTTAATTAAAAGTTCTCTGTTTCAGCGTGCTCCTCACCTGCCGTGTTAATTACACACGGTGCTGCTATTCCTCTGCCTTTATTTTCAGACGGCTAATTACACTTTTTTGAGTCTCTTCACCTTCACTTCTATGAGCAGGTGCGACGACAAAACAAGGTGCGCTGTTCCCGCCCCACCACGACTCGTTAAGGACAAGACCGCTCGTTAACACATGGACATCTTACTGCTTAAACCTTCAACACTTCTGAGAAGGAACAGAGCTTATGCTTTTTAAAACTTACAAGCCTTAAATGAGACAGAATTGAGAAGTACTTCCTGTAAATCACGAAGCTTCATTAAAACAAAGAGTTACCCCGATAAAACACCCTTTTATGGAGCTCAAATGAGACGTCATTGAGAGTCTAATTGCTCTTTTACAACTTCTGAGATGTAAATGAGACATAATTGAGAATCACATTAAATACAAATGTTTCTCCTAAAAATGTGAATGACCTTTATTATGTATTTTAACTTTATTTATGTATTTTATTGCTCAGAAGTTATGAGACTTACAGTAAATGAGACATACATACAGTGAAGAGTTCATTTAATAAAAACCCATTCATTAAATTTGGCATAACTGAGAACATAATTGCTCAAAAATTGACTAAAATGAGACATAATTGGGAACAACATTAAGTTTTTAGCTCTTTACTAAATTGAAAATCATGAAGCTTCATTAAGGACAAAGAGATAATTCAATAAAATGTTCAGATTTTGCTCTTTTAAAGTTTGAAAGCATTCAATGAGACAAAATTGAGAATCACAAAGTATTAAACTTTGATTCTATTACAATGACCAGAACTGAAACCCATGAGGCTTCATTATTAGAACTAGGTAATTGAATAAAATTGTACAGTATTGCTCAGAAGTTGCTCTTTCATAACATACGAGACATAAATAGAGAAACACGGCATAAAGTCTTAGATGTTTCTCCCAAAGTAGGCTGGTAAAAATGGCTTATAAAAAGATCTGATCATTTGTAGAGAAATGTTTGAGTTCATATTGAGACCTCAGACGTTGAATTGTAGCTTATCCCACTGACAGATTATTGTGCTTGTTCTAAGCAAAAAGTCACTTCATTTTGACTTATTTTTTCTGAAAACAAGACAATAATTTTTACTAAATCTTACTACTAATAAGCACACTGTAAAAACTTATTTGCTGTGTTTGCCAGAATTCAACCGTTAAGAATATGGTTACATTTTAGGCTTTATGGTTTCAAGTTAAATTTACAGTTAAATACCGTATTTTCATGAACTGATGATAATGTTAATATACCAATCTATTAAAGTACTGAAATCTGTTTTGTAGCTTTGAAATACACTGATATACACTGTGTATTTCATTCTGAGTGGATCACGTGACACTGAAGACTGGAGAGGAATAAATTACTTATTTTAAACTGAAATAATATTTCACAATATTACAGTTTTTTTCTGGATTTTTAATCTAATAAATGCAGCCTTGATGAGCAGAAGAAACATCTTTAAAAACCTGTAAATATCTTACTGACCCCACATTTTTGAACGCTAGTGTGCATATATATTTATATATAGAAGGTGCTCAGAATCATTCACACAAACACTAAACACCATCATGGTGAGACTCATTCAACTGAAATGTGCAATAAACACTCATTTAACAACATTACATGTGACACACAACCCTACTAAAGAAAGAAAAAACTAAAAAAACATAGTTATTTCCAAGAAAAAAACTATTCAAATTCAAACATCATTTGAAATTCTGGGAATGTCCGGTTACGGCTTTCCTGTAAATTTTACAGGAATTTACCGTTAACCATTTAACAGCTTTTTACTGTAGCATTTTCACAGTTTTTTACCGTTAAAATCACGGTCATTTTTCACAGTGCAGCAAATGAAGAACAATTCAAAACAATTGTTTTTGCAGCAAAACAAACGATACCAATGAAAAACTTTCATTTTTAAGAGTGTAAGTGAGGACTTTGATCTCAAGACAAACATCTGAGAGTTCAGGAGAAGTCTCAGTGTGTTTTCAGGAGAAACATTAAAGTGAAGCGTTAACAGTGTGTTTGGACACTGCTTATTGTGAACGACAGCATAAGATCAGCACTGTGTGATGGGTGTTTCCCATCAATCCCCATTACCCACAATGCACTTTGGCCCTATTGTTGTTTCACAAGGCTGCTGAATCACTGCAGACAGTGGCGTCTTTAGTCGGTACACTTTCCCAGGCCGTATTTTTACTCATTCATTATGACTCCGGCCGGGACGGGATCAGAAACGACACAGTCCAGTTCAGGCTTTGTGCAAAACAAATAAAACAATAACACTCAATTACACGGACGTGAATGGAAGTGAACGGATTGAAGCGGATCGCCGGCCTGCCTTAACCGAACCCGACAGATGGAAAGCGGACTATATTACCCATCACGCACCAGATTAGATCAGACTGGACCCCACTACCAGAACTAAACAAGACTCTAATAGAAAAGCCCTTAGATAAAGCACAACGAGCAGATCTAAGAGTAAGTGAAGGTGAAAAGCAGCCTCCTTCGCACTCAGGAGACCGGCGCACAAAAACAGGAAGTAGCCCTGCCTGCACTTCCTGTCAGACATCAGTGTCTGTCCAAAACAACAGGAGCTCTGCTCACTCGGCCTTCAACATCAACCTGTTTACAACATCCACGTTCATCTGCTTTAATTGCGCTTATGTTTTCCTGTTGATGTTTTGGACTGGTACAGGCGTTATCAGGGTTATTCTGGGAAAATAAAATATCAAAAATAGGGTATTTAAATGGATATAAATGGTAAAAAATGAATTCTTCTAAACAGTGCATAGCCTTAAAACTCGCCATTAATCGTTTGACAGCTCTAGTTTTTATACTAAACAACTCTTCAAGTGAGTTAATTAAAATCTGTACTATAAGATAATACAATAATTTATAATGAGTGTGCTAGATTTATGCTTAAAACAAGTAAATAATAAATACAATAAATGGCAAATAGTAAAATAGCTTGTTTGAGGATGTTAAATAATAAAACAAATCATAAACAACACCAAAAAAAAACAATGAATAGTAAATAGACCTTATTTAAGAAGGCTAAATAACAACAAATAATGAAAATAACAAACAGTAAATCTAACTTATTTAAGCTAGTAAACTTATTCAATGATAATACAATAAATAAATAAAATAGTGCCTCATTTAAAGATGTTAAATAATAAATAACAGAAGAAATAGTAAATCTAACTTGTTTAACTTTAAGTAAAACATTAATATATACTTAATATTATTAATTATTGATATTATACATTAATATCAAACAATTGAAGCTTTTCGTTTACATAATATATATGTGTGTGTATATAAATACAAACGCATGCATGCATATACTTGAGAAAAACAGGTTGTTTATATGATAAATATAAGAATATATAAATGTAAATTTCTTCAAATATACACTGTATGCGTGTGTCTTTATAAACATACACAGTACAGACACACATATATTATGTAAACATAAATTATTTTATTTTGGATGCGATAGCACTTATGCAGTGTTTACATTTATCAAATATGCATTGCAAGACAATTGCGGTAAACCCTGTAGTTTACTCATGTCTGAAAAGACATCGAGTAGAGGACTTGACTGGATCACGAAAACTACAGAATACAGCAGAGGAAGTGATGACGTCAGAAGAAAAGAGCAGATCGCTTCGACTTCTTTGACATAATAGCATGATGAATCACTTACAGTGAGTCCAGCGACACCAATTAAGCGAGTAAACAGAGTCACTCGTGACACAAGCGCTAATCAACATGCGGCGAATGTTGCGTCTGCACCCGTCCTGAACCGTTCCAGCACAAACAGGTCTAAGAGCCCCGTTTCCAGGTCAAACAAACAGGGTATGAGAGCCTTATCAAAGCAGCGCAGAGATAAAGAGCAAGAAACATATTCCCAAACACACACTCGCAGACGTTTAATCACAAAGGAAGCGGGCTACAGGACACAACAATGTCAACAGAGCGCTGGGAAAGTAACTCTGCTGACGTAACTCTGGAGGACACGCAGGGCACCAGCGCTGCTTCACGCAGAGACCAGACGCAAACAAGTGAAGGCCTCGTTCTGAGGGGCCGTGAAGGGCCACTCTGTCATCAAACGCACTTCATTTTAAGATCTGACTGCTACGCTCTTAAAACTAAAGGTGCTTAAAAGCTTCTTCACAGCAATGCCACAGAAGAAGCATTCAGCTTTCATTTCATTCTTACCTTTTTATAACCTGAAGAACTCTTTTTCCCCTTCCTGGTCTCATGGCATAAACGTGCCTGGGTGCACTTTTTAGCGAGACATGAAATATGTACCAATAAGTACATATCACACCTTTTATTCCTTCTCACACAAATGTTTTACAGTTTTGATTAATAAAGCATAATTTTCACACAATTACTTGAAGAATACATATCATGTTACGACTTCAAAACAGTATGCTGGGATATTTCAAAACTGATGCTTTTGAACGTTATCATCACATATATCCAGCTTCATATATGTGTGTTTTCACAGACAGACAGAGATGTACTTGAGCGACGAGGAGCTCTGGCGCTTCAACAAAACCATTTAAATCTGTGTAAAAGGAAGCTAAAATGACACGGTTGGGTAGGTTTAGGGTTGGATTTGGAGTAGGGCATATTTCCAACATGAGAGAGCATTAACTTTCAGCTGTAATACACACCTATATCAACGTGCCAGGGTTCACATATCGAACCTGTGCACATTTCTCTTTGAAACGGCGGTGAAACGTGCAGTAAGGCAACAAAAACGTGCACAGAGGTACATATTTTTATGAGACCAGGTTGCTTTTTTCACAACACAGACTGTTTGGTAACAGTCTAGAGGCGTGATAGTTACGCTCAGCACATTTGCATATACCCGTGCTACAG
>JAUCMS010000008.1:173597-193189 GCA_032357445.1 Enteromius radiatus | reverse complement strand
AAATAAGGCAAAAACAGACTGTTTCATTCTAGGGTCAAATTCTAGGGTTGGAAATGGACCTGGAAAACCGTTTCTGGCCATTTTTCCCCCTTACCTAAGCTACATACCTTCTGTGTACATATCAGACAACTATTTAAAATACTCTTTCAATGCTGAAAATTCAAAAGAACAGTGTTTATTAGCATTTGCAGTACATAAAAGTCTTAATATGTCACTTTGGACCAATTTAATGCATCCTTGCTGAATTAAAGTATTTGTTTCTTACTATATTTTAAATCTCACTTACCCCAAACTTTTTAATATATCACGAGCAGCTCACCGGTTTTCACCATTAATCAAAATCTGAAATGTGTGTTGAGCAGTAAATCAGTATATTATTCTGATTTCTGAAGATCATGTGACACTGAAGACTGGAGCAATGATGCTGAAAATACAGCTGCGCATCATAGAAATAAATTAAAGTTTAAAAGATATTCACATAGAAAGCAATTCTTTTAAACTGTAAAAATATCTCACAGTTTTACAGTTTTTCCTGTATTTTTGATCCAATAAATGCAGCCTTGATGAGCAGAAGACACTTCAAAGATTTGACCAGTAGTATACAATCTAGGATATTACGAAATATCAATCTCACTATGGGGGCATTGTATTAAAGTATCTGGGGCATTTTCAGTGTCATCTTTGCCCTGAGCCCTGGTTAAATTTACTTTCAGCAAGAAAATTTGGGACAGATGGTATAAAATACAGTCAGAGGCCAGAAAATCAGAGCAGCTGAACAAAAGCAGCAGGAACTGAAGATCCTCTTGATCAAGGATGAACTGATTTCTTATATAAAGCAGAGATAGTTCACCCTGTGCATTCATTCATTCTCTGTATTGACATCTGTAAGGTCATCCAGGGACCGATAGAGAAGACAGCTTGATTCTGCTGTAGTGAACTCAGCTCATCAGTGAGACAATGAAAGTGAAGTGAGATTTTCCCCACAGCGCTGACGTAATGCTGCCGTCCTGGCATCTTTTCTCTGCGAGCTCAGCGTGACGTCTCTAGACGGCTAATAATAAAGCACAAGCATTCTTAGCATAAATGCTACAGCTTTTGGAGGAACTCGAGTGGCCTGAATGACAAAAGTGCATCAGATTTTCATGTTCATTCAAGGTTCAGAGGAACCTTCAGAGGAATAAAATGCATTTATCTGACAGAAACACTGATGAGTTCAGGAGTTTCCTACAAGCAAAGAAACTAAGAAAACGTAATTCAATAAATTGAGCACAAAAAAAAAAACTTTTTGTAAAATTATTTGTTTTTTTTGTAAAAAATTTTTTACATTTTTTTGAAAATAAATAAATGCATTTAAATAATTGTTAATAAATAAAATATATTTAATTAAATATTTACCTATTATTTTAAGTTTCATTATATGAATATGAGCATTAAAAATATAGGGCATATATGCAATAATGAATCATCTTTAGTGCAGATAAACGATTAATCGCAATTAACTGCATCCAAAATAAATAAATTTGTTTACAGAATGTGTTGAGAATATTTATTATGTATGCATAAATACACAAACATACAGTTATATTTTAAAAAAATTGCATGCATATATTTATATTATATATGAGTATAATTAACATATAAACAACATTTCACGAGTTTACACTTCGAACAGAATAAGCATGTTTGGCGTGCTGTCCTCAGGATTTTAGCCCCCCGGGAGGAAGGTGAGGTCTAAAGGTGGAGTAAAGGGAGGCGGAGGGATACCAGAGAAGGGGAGTTCGCTCTATTTAAAGGAAAACCTCTTAGCTGTGATAGGGTGATCAGATAATCAGCTGACTGGAGAACGAGGTTTCAGCCCTGATTAATCATTCGTACAATTTGTTTATAAACACAATTTTTCTCAAATATATACATGCATGTGTGTGTATTTATACACACACACACACACACACAAATGATGTAAACTGAAACTTTTATTTTGCATGAGATTAATCGGCACTTGCAACTTTACACACGTGTATTCAAACACACACCCATCTTTCTGAAGTCATATGATGCCAACATCCAAAAGAAAGTCGCAATTCATTAAAAACATCTTAAAAGCATCCAGAGATCACCGATTTGACTTCGGGAGATCACACAGACCGCTTCTGCATTGCAAGTTTTGTCATTTCAACCTGAAAAGTGTGTTTGAGAAGGATTTTTAGCCAACTTGATCTCACACAACCAAACACGCCGTGCAAAAATAACCCCAGCAAGTCAAAGGCCTGAAAACCAGACTATTATAAGCCGGCTCATTATTAGCATTAGATGGCAGCAATAATATTGCTATTACAAGCTAAAAACGCTCATTAATTCCTAATCTGGAGCACAATTAAAGGGTTTGATATTCGTCTGCATCTCTCCCCCTCGCCGCCTCGGCTCGCTACGAGAAAGACAAAGCCGCTCTGAGAGGTGCTGGATTGTGGGAGGAGAAATCTTCTTCTCTCTCTTCATCTCTGCGCTTAATGCAATCGCCGCCGCTTGACTGACAAGCATAACCAAAACAGAGCGATGCAAATAGCAGCAGGCTTTGCGCCCGGCGCTTTTTCTCGGCCCGTTATTAAAATAACCCCACTTTTTCAGCGTGGCTTAATAAGCTACGGCTGTTAGCAGAACAAACGTACACGCCGGGCCCTGTATCCGAAATCTCCGAGACTGGCACGGGATGAGCTCTACGTGAAATTTTGCAGCGTGCCCACACGCTCCTGTTATTTATTTCTTACGCGCCGTTCTCTTTCCCCTCGATTCACACTTTTCCCAGCGCTTTCCGAGCCAAGTTGCATGGCAACAGAGTAGCTGTAGTTTGCAGACCCCCCTCCATCCTCCGACTTTCCAACAGTGAAAAACTGCGACACAATTCAGGGCGAAAGCGCAGGAACCGAGGGGCAAAGGGAGGGGGGCAGCATGCAAATGATCGAACCCTAAACAACACTCAAGTCTGAAGAAAACAATAGCAGGCATTGAAAACACGAAGGCCGCGGCTAGCCAAACGCCGTCTCTGCCCTCCATCTGTGCATTCGGATCACGACTGCAATGCATCTGAAAACAAATGCACGCCGGAAACAAATAAATAAATAAAAAGCACGGTTACTTCCCGAACGCACCTCCAGGGTCAAGGTCGTCGCTCTTATTCATTTATTTATTTTTTTTGCGGATGCCATTATTTGCAACATTCATCAGAGGAGGAATTACGAATGTCAGGTTTTATAAAAGGTGCACTTTAACAGCGCAAATCTAAGGAAGCCTGCAGGTGCAGAATCCATATTGCACGAATTATGCATGAGCGTGTTTGTGCAGAAAACAAGCCCGACGCCGTCGTCAAACCCAAACATCTGCCACAACAATCAAACTCGCATCACAACGCAAAAATTCTCACACACCTGAAGTTTGCACCTTTTCTCCACACACACACACACACGCATGCATTGCATATATAAACCGAGCTTCTAATCACTCGGTGGGCCGTCACACAAAAACACACAAGGCTGGGTTGCATTCGACATACTTGAGCCAGAGAAATGTCCGCTTCCCAGAGACGTGGGTCCGTTCTTCCCGCTGCTGACAGGAGGGGAAAACATCTACAAAACAATCATGACAACACATTAAAAACTTTCACAGCCCGCCCTGAATCAGAGAATATAAAACACACACAGGTTAAAAGCATCCCAAACATGCCAATCACAGCAGAATGCATTGCTCTAGCTCAGAAATGCATGCAACTTAATATGCTTAACCTACGTTAAACTCGATTGCAATGTCAAAACCAGTGTCCTGAGTGCAGAAACTAGCCTGACTGTCACTTCTGCCTCTGTCTGTCTGAATGGAGTCGCTGCACGCAGACAGCTGGAATATTTTTGGATCTGTGGCTTCATAAAAACACATTTCCTGAGTGAAAACTTCCCAAAAGCATTTCTCACAGGATGCACATTTTGCTCTCTCTCTCTCTCTCTCTCTCTTTTTTTTTTTTTTTTTACTGAAACAGAGAGTAGAATCTACTCTAATCTCACGTGCCTTGTCAAAAAAAAAAACATTCTGATGGAATTCCTGTCAGAATCTGGAAGAAATCCTAATGGGATCGCTCTAGAATTCCAGCAGAACAGAAGTGCATTAGGAGTGACTCCAAATTATAACGACGAGGAATTCCATCAGAAGCATTTCATTTTTTTAACGGTTCAACACAACATTTACATGAATCTATTAAAGAAAAGGGAAAAAACACAAGAAAAGACTGAATAAAGTGGGATATACTACCATTGATGTGGGGAACATTTTCAAATCGCTGTTTCGCATCTATAAGACAACAGAATTACTAATGCAACATCACATCTATCAAATCCACACAAGCTTTTTTTTTTTTGCAACTTTCTTTCAGATTTCAAATGCAATTTACGCGGCGCAAGAAAGTCATCTTACAAGACTTCTACTGAATCATTTGCGCGCAGAAACACAATGAAATGTGACAAAACGAAACAAAGTGTGATCATTGACCTCCGGCGTGCAGAAGCGCGAAGTGACTTACCGCGCTGAAATCCAGCAAATCGCTCAGTTCTTTATCCGTCCCTAACGCGGCCATTCTCTGATGATGATGATGGTGATGATGATGGTGATGATGCATTTTTAGAAATATCACATAAACCTAAAAACATGGAAACAGATCGCAATGAGAAAACACCCGATCAGGAGGAGCGTGTCTGATCTTCAGAAACACACACACATGCACGCACGCGCATGCACACACACACACACACACACACACACACACGGACCCACGGAACGATCGAGCCCCAAAAAATCCACTCTCACTGCGTGAAAAAGACACCGTGCTTCAGAGCAACATTTCGCCACAAGGTGAAGCGGACGCGCAGGTGTCCGGCCGCGAACAAAGTCTCTCCAAGTGTCCCTCCGGCTTTAACAATCCCGATCGAGGCGTGCGTTCGCGAACGGAGGGAGATTGTGGATTAAATAAACGCGCGGATCAGCCCGCGACGCGTTTCTCTCGGCTCCTGGAGTGTTTTATTGACAGAACGGCGAAGTGGCGTTCCTCCGGAGCAGCGCGCGCTTGCAGCCATCTACTGCACGAGCGCTCCGAACAGACGCGGCGCGCGAGGAACAGCACAACTTTGACTGCCACGACCTCACAGAGAACGCTTGCTTCGACACAGAAGAGTTTAAGCGATCGTTTCATATTTGTGCGCGCTACGTGGAGAACAAATGATAGCTGAACGAAGCTTAGAGTCAACTTTGGGTCACTTCGTTTTTTTCTGAATAGAGATAAAACGCTTTAAATCACTTCTGAGCTTTACATTAAAGAAACAAATAAAGTGGTAAAAAAGAAATGAAAGGAAAAGGACGTAAAAAGAAAAAAATGATGTATTAATAGAGGAAAATATTTTAGAATATTAGAAATTGTTTCATATTTGCGCGCGCTGCGTGAAGAACAAACGACAGCTGAAGGAAGCTTAGAGTCAACTTTAGGTCACTTCGTTGGTTTATTTATTTATTTTCTGAATAGAGGAAAACCGTGAAAAAATGTATTTTGATCTTTACATTAAAAAAACAAATAAAGGAAGAAAAAATAAGTGAGAAAAATATAATATATAATAAATATATTTATATTAATAGAAAAAAAGTATTACTTTTTAATCACGTTTTAATAAAATAAAGAATTCGAGAAAAATAAAAAGAGAGAAAAAATGGTTGCCTTTGACCTTTCCAGACATGCATAAAAAATAAATCAATTAAAAAATACTAAAATAAAGAAAATGAAGAGTAAAAAAATATATTATTGAAAAGGGTTTAAAAAAAAGAAAAGAAAAACATATATATTTGAAAAATGAAAACTAAATTCATTGATTTGATCCTTACATGTAAAGGCTTGGCTCTCTCTAATAATATGCAGGTAAAGCTGCTCTTCTAGCATGATTTTAGGGAATGAGGCAGCCTCGGCTGATCTTTTTTCATGCTGACACAAAGCACTGCAGCATTTTCCCAAACACCTGTAGTGCTGCAACAGATTGTTTTGCATAAGTGGAGATGAATGGAGGGTTTTTTTTTCCCCAAAGTCACATTGCAGATAAACCCACATCAGCTCAAACTGTAGTAAAACTAAATCTGTGATCAGAATCTGGTATTGGGTCATCAATGCATTTCTTCATCATTGTGTTAAATGCATCGTTATGCTTTCACAACAAGGGTTTAATACGGCTGCATTGGTGGAAGATACACACGGGCCTCGTGAAACCCTGCAGAAGAGTCTCTTTAAGAGGCCTGATGGGTCACTGGAGTCCATTCTTTCACACACCTGCGCTGAAACACACTCATCAGTGGAGGAGCGAAGACCCTCACGTTCACGTCCGACAGGCTGTCAGGACTCGAGTCCAGTCCTGCATCTGAGCTTTTAACCATCTCCACAAACACATTTAACAGACTGACTGCACACGGCGCTTATAAAGCAATTCTCTTATTATGAAACGCTCCTCCAGAAATGTTTTTTAAACTACTGATGCTGTTCAGGTGGGTCAGGACTCAGGAAACAGTTCTGACTCAGACAGCATCACTTCCTGTTTGAATGCAGTGCCTCCTGCTGGTTTTGCAGATACTGAAGTTGTTGATAAAGTTGTTGCTTTTTAGTTCTAAAGTGATGCAATCACTGAGGAATAATATCCAACACAAAAATCATTTTTGTGCAACGTCATGTGGCCTGAATTGAATGCACTGTACTGAGTGCAGGAGACAAAATAAATCAAATTTGGGTGCGACTCCAAAAGTAGCTAATAATAGAAAACAGCACCAAAAAAAGAAAAGAAAAAGGAAATTTCGTAAATTGATCCATGGCCAGTATTGGAACAAAAGCAATGTTCTCTAGTGACAGGAAAAAGACTTACTAAAATTGAAATAAATTGAAAATAAATAAATTATAATATATATATATATATGAATATATATTTTTTTAATATTCAAAAAATATTATGATTTTTAAAAAAAGTTAATAGCAGAAAACACAGCCAAAAAATAAATAAATAAAAATCACATTATATCATATAGCAGATCACACAATTTGCCATTTTCAGGTCAAAAGCATCAATCTTCATTAACAAATATTCTTAAAAAAAGCTATGTTTTTTTTTTATTATAAAATACATATAAATAAATATATATATAAGAATATTTTTGTTATTATAGTAGATGTTTTACCAGATTCTTCGTACTATGAGTGACTGAACAAATAAATAAATTAAATAAATAAACAAACAAATTGAAATATGATTTAAAAGCTAATAGAACAGTGCAAAAAATGTTTTAGATCCCAAAATTGGTCACAGGATTAACCCAAACCAGGTAGTGAGGGTTAGGCTGGTTAGTTGTTGGTCTGTTAGATCTTATAACTACAATATTATAAAGCCAAATGCATCCTGACTGACTTTCAATGGGAAAAAGGGATACATTGTGCCTTTAATATGAGTATACATAAAACAAATACATTATTATATAAAAATATAAATAATATATTTCATCACATTATAGTAGATGTATTTTTTTGTCAAATACATTCTACTTTATGCATTCTTTTTTTTTTTTTTTTTTTAAATAAGAATATTTCATTACATTGTAGTTCAGGTACTTGTTCTTAAAGCATGGAGCTGATCTTTTCCCTACAGTATAGAGAGGAGGTTATGTAGCATTAATAACCCAAGCATAAGAGCGGTGCGTTATGAAGCATGATCCAAAGCAACCGGCTGCAGCTGTGGAAACAAAGAGCCGTGTGGAAACCGATCGTGAAACTTCACAAAGATTCCTCCCCGATCATGCAGAAATACCACAGTAATCAATACCGGCAACCGGTTCGTATGTAAATCCAGCTCAGAGGTGTTCATCGATTTCTGTCAGCTCTGAGCACTCAAACACAAAACAGACTGCTGCATGAGAAATGCAAATACTTCATGTACAGCGAGGATAGCAAAGCTTTCCCATCTCTTCTGTTACCGACACCATAAAGGACAGTCACAATCAAACAGTCTCCAAAAAACATCACTTAAAGGAGCAGTTCTCCGATTTGGAGAAGTCTTTGAATCTCAGCAATGGATGTGAATGGGTGCCGTCAGAACGAGAGTCTGATAAAAACATCACAATAATCGAGTTTTCCTTTCTCTGTGAAGTTGCAAAGATTAAAGTTTAAAAACCATATTCTTTATATAAGTTATGACTCATCCACATCACAGAGTGGGTTTATTTTCAAACCCCGCCCAAATGTTTCCAGAAAGAAAGAAGGCGGAGCTATGATTGTGTGTGTAGTGTTGTCCTGGAGACGCTGTGTGTCGTTGTGAAAGAGGACACGACTAGAAATCAGTGTTAAGTTGTGTTTCCAGAACAGTTGAACACAAATATTGGAGTGTGTTCAGCACATTTCCTGAAGCTGACAGAGCAGTCTATGCTGGCTGTGCACAGAGACTAGAAAGACCTCTGCTGACCTCTCACAACCTGCTAGATAGTTACGCTTTCTTATTAAAGAAGCTGCTGCGCACTATTCAGACGGGAGTTTGGAGCAGTGAGGGTGGAGCTTGTTGTTTGTTGTTGTTTACGAGGCGTGATGCAGCACCGCGTGTAGAAACACAGAACTAAGTCATGATCATCAGTAATTATGTCTCCCTGTTTTGTTGTCATAGCGACGGGACGCAGCATCACGTTATGGTAAGGGGCGGAGCATTTCCACCACATGCTTGCAGTATTCGGCCAATCACAGTGCACTGGATAGCTGACCAATCAGAGCACAGCTTGCTGTTTTAGAACGATGTGCTTTGTACAAATCCAACAGTTTCAGGAGGCGGGGCTTAGAGGAGAAATAATAATGTACAGTATGTGCAAAGAATGTGTTTTTTGAAGCTTAACAGGCTTTTTCACTGGAGGAAGCCTTTTGATAAACTTTTAGAAGAGACAGGGAAGCGTTGCTATCCTCACTGTTCATGACGGCACCCATTCACTGCAAACTCATCCCCATCTTGGATGATACGAGTACATTTTGAGCAAACTTGTTTTAATTTGAGCCTGTTTCTGAACTAAAGCATCAGATGAGTTCACAACTGGTGTCTTTGTCAGAGCTTGACAGCTATTTATTTCATGAGACACGATGGTGAATGAATACTGGCTTTGCTTGAACTATCTCTTTTAGCAAAGCAAATAAAGCAAGTTCCTCCTGAGGAGCTGGAGATTAACGCACAAGTCTCTTTCTGAAGCACACAATGCTAAAACGTCTTAATTCTGACACAATGAGGATGCACACTAAGCCTTTAAGCCTGCGACTCTCGATGTCTGGAGATGGCGCAGATACACGGCAAAGCAGATCTGAGATGTCCTTTATTATCTGCGCAGATCTTCGGGTGATGTTGATGTGTAACGGGAAGGTCTCTTGTGTCGGAGGGGTTAAAGGTCAGGCTGATTTAATCATGGATCAAATGGATCTCCTGCTCGTTAGCATCAGGCCGGGTCTATCTGGGTCAGTGGAATTACTGCGGGAAGTGTTTGGATATCATACCGCAATTAGTGATTAGATGAGAGAGGATTGAAAACACACGTCAGAGATCTCTGTGAAGCATTAGCGGTCACGTGATGGACCATCATCCCGGCTTATTCTGAGCTTCGTCTATCAGAAACACGTGGGTTCAGATCAGAGCTCAGTCGGAGACGCTGTTGAGATCTCTTCTGAAATACAAAACACATCAGAGATTATTTTGAGGAGTTTTTTTAAAGAACAATGAATTTGTTGTACATTTCATTTCAATTCATTTTAGGAGAAAAAAGCTAAACACTCAACCTAATTTTACAGTTTTACACATTTGACACACGTGTGTGTGTGTGTGTGTGTGTGTAAAATGTGTACATATTTATATGTATGCTTATAGTATACATAAAAAAATCTAATTTTTATTTATATTTTAATATTTAAAATACATTTGCATTTCACAAAAAAATATATAAAATACACATACATTAAGCATATTTAAATTTATTATATATATATATATAAAATGTTATTTTTTTAACCATTTAAATACTTTTATTTATAAATATGGTTACACTTGTTAACTATTCACTACAACTTTTCCCTTAATAAATTCTTAATTTGCATAATTAATAATTAATAGTTATTAAGTTTAGGCACTGGGTAGGATTATGGATGTGGAATAAGGCATTTACACGCTTAATTAGCACTAATAAATGACTAATATTCTAGTAATATGCATGCTAATAAGCAACTAATAGATGTAACCATAAAATAAAGTGTTTCCAATAAAATTTAATTATCTTTAATTATTACAAATAAATAATAAAAAGATATATATAAATAAAATGATATAAAACATTTTTATTTAGCATATTTAAATTCTGTGTATAATTAATATACAAAATTAATAGCATAATACCTGTATATTCACATAGGCCTAAATATAAAATACATAAATATATTTACTTTATATATATATATATATATATATATATATATTTCACATCTAAAGTGTTTTATAGAATATAATATTGTATTAAATCATTAATGTAATACATGCAATGCTATTTTTTATTATAAATGATTATAAAGAATATGGTTGCATGAGAACTTCAGCAGATGAAAGAGAGAGAGTTGTTCTGAAGAAAGGACACTCTGTCCCAAAAGTCAAGCAGAGAAAAAAGGGAGTTTGAAGGAACAGCAAGTGTATTTAGTGGAATTCCTCTGGTTTTCCAGTTTGCGGGGGAGAGAGGCAGGAATGATAACATAAACAGCCCACAGCTTTCCTTCACAAAACACAGTATTTGCCAAACACCTGTGGCCTCGGCCGAGGGGCAGCAAACGCTCTTAATACTCTTTGATTTTCTTCATTTACAGATCGGGTTACAGCGCATTCCTCCGGACAGAAACATTCCCATCCCGACCTCCCCGAGCCCAGCTGGGGCATCTTCACATCGCAATTAAAACAATGTGTCTAACAGACCTCTGGCATTCCTCAGCAGCGGTCGGCCCACAGCCTCCGAGTGTGTGTGTGAGAGAGAGAGAGTTTATCCCACAAATGTGTTACTGGACGCTGAATGCCAAGCAGATGGTCCTGCGGTTGGTACAGGTGCCACAGGCTTCACAATCAAAAAAACCCTGCCCGAGTTCAAGTGCAGGGCACATCCGCTCCTCAAAGAAAAACAGGTTCGTCTTAAATGAGAGCAACATCAAACCATGCCTCATTTAAGACTCAAAGGCCAGAGTTGAAAGCTGCTTACTAAAATATTTCAGAAGCTGACGTATGGACAGTATACTGAGCAGGCACATGCATTATAATGCATATAATACAACTTCATAAAGTACAATAATGACCTGCTTATCTACTCGTAATGTTTTGGCATTAATATTTGGTTTTAGATAAATGTGTCGTCCAAAACTTGAGGGTCTGCAAAGATGCATTAAACTAATAAAAAGTGCCATTTATAATCTTACAAAATATTTGTATTTTAAATAAATGCTGTTTTTATTATGAATAATCGTCAAAAATATGTGGAGCAGCACAATTGTTCTTTATACGAACTACAAAAATAAATAAATAAATACAATTGTAGAATCATAATTTTTTTAATGCGCATCTTAATATTTTTGCTCTGAAATTGTTTATTGCAATCAAATATTTAATATTGCATAACTACTTAAAATATTTTCCCATGCTTTTTTCCACTAAATGAACATGAAGATCATATTTAATCATTTATTCATTTGTAACCGATTCATGTAAATTAATCAACTTAACCATCTCAGTGTCTTTTATTGCTCGAAAACGATTAGAAAAACTTTAAACTATAACTATTTGTGCTCAATTTTTGACAATCCTTGACATTTTTGGCATTATTATACTACAGAATATAATAGATAATATAAAAAATACAGTTTTTGCAGTTTGTAACAGATATCCTTTGATGTAAACAGTCTGCAGAGTTGTTATTCACAAAAATGAAAAAAAAGATAAATGAAGATTAAACTACATGTTTCAATGTCATTATTGTAAAAACTTAAGATTGGAGCTCTGTATGATTGCTTTATGTAAAGGCCGGGGTTGCCAGATTTTCAAAGCATAACTAGCCCAATCGCTTTTCCAGTAAAAATCTTGCTCCGGTAGGGTAAAATACATGCTTTTTGGTGGGGTTAACCTGATCAAGTCACACCACAGGACATAGAGATCACCTGGGGTCGCTTCAACCCTTGGAAAGAGTGTTAAGTATTTTGCGGGAAAAACGTGGACTTGGCAACACTGGTAAAGGTAGGGTTCCCTAATACCAAGTTCACGAAGTAGTCGCGTCTCAGATCTTTTCACACTGCGTGACTATCGTTCAGTCGCTGGGGGTTTCACACTGCTTCACTTTACAACAGGAAGAATCGCCGACAATGGCGTCTCACTGTGAAGTGAGAAGTGACATGGAAACAACGCAAGGTCACGTGTGCAAGACCAGAGTCTCAGTTGAGATTGGGATTACTGTTAAAAATGGCAGCATGCAAGAAGCTTGCCATATAAACTGCATGTGCGCTCATTTGCAGCAAAACAGAAGAAAAAGAAAAGAAGAGTATGGAGGAGGCAGTACGTCTAGTTTACAAGTCTGTTAAACACTTGGGAATTGTTTGTTTTTATTGTAAGTTCATTAAAAGAAAGTTTGACCTTTGGCCCTTCATAGGAAAAAGTTTGGGCACCCCTGGTCTATACCTTCGTAACTCCTCCCCCAACTTCCCGCCGCCCTCGATGTTGCTCTCTCATTGGCTGCAGGTAATCGCCGATGTTATCCCATTTCACACGGCACGGTGGGATTTCTCAAAATCTGTTGGCGAGTCAAAATCATGCAGTCTAACCTCGGCATAACTTGTTCAAGTACTCCTCTTTGAACCAATCGCAACAGACTTGGCCAGCTGACCAATCAGAGCAGAGCAGGCTCATGGAAGGGAGGGGTTATCCCGTTTTGAAATCATTAATTTATGTACATTCAGTGAAAACCATGCTTAAACAACAAAAAACACAATTTAACCATGGTTTTGCAACACCAAGCATAGTTTAACCACGGTATTTGTAGTGAAACATTGAAAAAAAAAGTTAAAATAGCTAAGGAGGAATGTACTCGATGCCATCACTTGGTATTAAACTTTTAAAAAGCGTCTTAAGCTATTTTTTACTGATAACTACAGCACAGTAATGCACTAATAAGATTAAATGAACTCTAAAAATAATGTTTCATTTTCAACCACATCCACTTAAATAGCCACATGGCCTCCACACACGAATCGTTGAATCAATCCCGAGCTGATTCATGCAAGCGAATCAAAACTCGCCAAGCGGTTTTCTGCGAGATGCAGTTTAATAAATAACACATTTAGGACAAATAATAAAATGCATTAAAAATACATTACATGCTGCTCGATTTTTTTTGTATATATCGGCAGCAACATCATCATCACAAATATACGGTGCACCTTCGATAGATTGGCCAGCTGTAATCCTCGCGCGGGTCACACGTCAATCACGATTATCGTCCGTCTGACAGGTTCTCCTCTCGGGAACATTTGCATCTCACAGGCCCGAAAGCTGCTCATAAAGTGCATGTTGAAAGCGGGAGCATCGCGGGGCGGCTGTTGAAAGGCGGGTTTGATACAGGAAAAGTGCGGGCTCAGCAGATAGGCCTCTTTTTGAAATAATCTTCCTTTTGGAAGAGCGGCAGAGCGCGGCGCACTCCTCTGCCCGCCTCAAAGCTCCTGTGCCTGGGCGCCGCGTGTAAAGAGAGCGGAGCTGATAAAGCCTGCTCTCCGCCGCCGGTTAGCAGTCCGCCGGCCATTCGCCGCGCTTCACATGAAGGTTTATTTACTTTGGAGGCAGAAGAAAGAGGAGAGGGCATCAGAAATGAGGTGCTGGGGTTAAAGCTGAAGACATTCTCGGGATGTTGGTTAATCCGTGAAGATCCTCAGCACCACCTACACATTATCCAGCTTCTCAAAACAAAACTTCAATGGATGCACATTATGACCGGTTATGTTTTACCATGGGAGCAACATTTACCTTCTTCTTTTGGGTTCTCAGACTTATTGTAAAAGAAAGAAAAAACTTGTTATCTTCCATCAACATGCAGGCCTGCCATATTTTCCAGAATATCACAGTTCTTTTTTAAATTTGTGCATTATTCTTAAAAAAATAATTTTTCATCCAATCACCTTTTCCAGAATATAAGTCATGTTGTCCGTATTCACATTTTTTTTTATTTGTACATTACACTAAAAATAAAAATATATTCTCCAGAATATTTTAGCATATTTTTAAATATATTAAAATATTTTAAATATATTTACATTTATTCGTTTAGCAAAAGCGACTTAAAATATTTAATATTAAATATTTTAAATAGTAAAATATTTAATTGATGGAATAGATTTAACTCTCTTAAATACTGTAAAAAGAGATCAATATTTATATAATATTATTTATTTATTGTAATATTATATAATATTTAATTCATATATTTGTAAATGATTTTAGTTCAAGAATATTATGTTTCAAGAAACGAAAGTGTTTTATGGTTTCAGTTAACTCTAATATCTGATCTCTTGTCCAGATCTCTCGGAGGATCTCAGACTCTGTGCTGTGGTCCACTGACCCCTGAAGGACGTCCTGAGCCCGTCTCTGCCCAGAGCGGCAGGAATTATCAAGCCTAACGAAGCGTTCGCCCACTCTGACTGATAAATATTTATTTGGAGAAGCCAAATGAATGTGAATGGATGCGGGAAGGTGCGGCCAGCCTCATTGAACTGCTCTGGCATGTCCGAAGCCCATAATAATCATAATAATGACAATAATCCCACGTCACCATGGACACCGTGCCGTGGCAGCCTGCCATTCCCCACTGCCCAGCCTCACACACACACACACACACGGCAGGTCAGTTATCCTTGTGGGGTCTCTCCATAGGTCTAATGGTTTTTATACTGTACAGACTGTATATTATATTACCCTAAACCTACAAATTACTGGAAACTACAGGCATTTTTACATTCTCAGAAAATTCACATTTGATAGTTTTTAATAAAAACGACGGTTATCAGTAACGTCCAGAAGTGTTGCGTTCTTAGGTTGATGAAATAATGATCATTGCATTATTCGATGTTGTTTGCATGTGTGTTTATAACACTAGGATACCTTCTTTATATTAATATTAACTCCAGCTTGAGAAAAAAATAGTTCTTGTGATGACTGTTTATTTATTTATGGGGTGATTATCAGTGAATTATAAAGGTGTAAAACAGACTCATATTAAGATCATTTTGGTTAATGCAACATGTTTTTAGCTTAAATGTAAAAAAGTTCAATCCATAAAACCTAAAAGTTGCCGCTTTATTTTTACAGTGAAGATCTGGCAACCGCAGCTGCTGATTTTACTGTAAATGTCAAGGATTTCCTGAACTGATATAAACTCAAAATTGCAAGATGCATATTCAGAAATGTGTTAAATGAAGAATTGCAAGAACTGTGACACAGAATTTCTAAATTTAAAGAGAGAAAAAAAACTAAGACTTGCAAGAAAGAATTGAGAGAAAACAGAACAACTCTGAATTCAGAGAAAAGCCAGAACTATGAGATAAAAATGCATCCGCAATAAAGTTAGGATTGCAAGATGTAAAGTCAAAATGAAGAAATAGAAGTCAATATTGCAGGGTAAATGCAGAACTGCATGAAAGTCAGTCAGAGTTGCGATACACACTGAATTGCGAGAGAATTCATTCAATCTCCTGAGTTTAGGTCCAACTCTGAAAAACCCTGGACCTAACTTCATCCTGAAGACCTTGTTCACCTGGTTCAGGTGTGTTTGATTAGAGCTGGAGCTAAACCCTTCAGGATCACCGTTCCCCACCCCTCATCTAAAATACCATGACTGCCAGACAAATCCAGAAATACAAGATAGAAGTAAATCAGACACACACACACACACACTCCTGTAGTGTGTCCATGTGTTCTGGGGTCTCTCCATAGGTGTAATGGTGTTTCTACTGTACAGACTGACCCTACACCTAAACCTACCCCTTACAGGAGACTACAGGCATTATTAGATTCTCAAAAAAACACCATTTAGTATGTTCTTTAAGCCGTTTGACCAGGGACACTGATATTGTCCGCATAAATCACCTTCATATTGTAATACCTGTCATACCCATGTCATTATACATAAACATGCATGCACACACACACACACACAGGTGCAGGAATGTGCAGCGCACACACACACACACAATTACTTCCTCTTATGGCCGTCACATCTGTGGAGGAATGCCACATGAATCCAGGAATGTGTTTTACTGCAGCGGTGCTAACACAGGTGTGTTCAGAGAAAAGCTCACAAACTTCAGATCAAACCATCGAGCAACACTCTGCCCAGTGTTAGTTCAGCTCTTTTAGCAATATTTGACATATTTATTTTCATCTTAGTTCCAAGTTTTTTTCACCTAACGTTTAAGTTATTTCAGGTAAGGAACTGCTGGAGTTTTTTATTTTATTTTTTTTTTTTTAAATATATGTAGTTTTTCATTAAAAATCCATTCAGTTTTGGGTATTCTGGTACATCAGGTTTAAATAAATAGAAATGAGAAATGCTGTTTTTGCAACTTTTATTTCAGTTAATATTTATTTCATTTAAAATAAGGATTTGTTTATTGTTTTAAATTATTATTAAATAGATATATGTTTTTTTATTCAGTTTTTACTTATTTTAGTACATCAATTTTAACTAAATAGAACTGAGAAATGATATATTTCAGGTAAAATTTCAAGTAAGGACTTTTTTGGATTATTTCTGTATATCTGTTGGTACATCATATTATATATATATATATACACACACACACACTTATTTTATATATTTTAAAATATATTTAAAAATGTGTATGGATTTAGTTTTAGTTAATAATGATAGTGATACAGAATTATTTCAGTTCACTAAAACAAAACAAATTGAACATATTTTTACTTTAATTTAGCTGCTTGACGTACTAGGATTGAACTAAAATTTGAATAAAAATCCTCACATTTTAAACACAAAATATAAAAGTGCTAATGCTTGCGTTTGTGTAGCTCTCATTGTTTCCAGAACGAATCTTACAGATGTTTGATCCTGTGGATCGATTAATGTCTCAACAGGAGCACAAACTCAACTGTAAACCCAAGCATAAATGAAGATTTATTAGGGATTTTATTACAATAACAAACCTTGAACGCTCCATTATGAACTGACTATGAAGAAGAAAGACTGGAAGTGATGCTTTGATACATTTCTTCTTATTTAACTCTATAAACCTCGAAGGCTTCCTGCGTCTCAAATCTTGACTGATTTTGATCGAGTAAAGGTCAGAATATCTCCAGATGAACTCTTACTGGACTGAGCTTTACTTGATTCTCAATCAATCACTTTTTAGTCTCAAATCTGATCACCAGGATCTTTGAGGAGCTGCTGTTCCTCCAAAACATCTCACATCTTCTGAGGAACCTTTATTTCTTCTGCATCATTTCCATCTCGTCTCATATATTTAGATGATTTTGTGTTAGTATCTGGAGTGTGTTCTGAGCTCAGCGGGACACTAATGACTTACACTCTCCTCAGCGTTCAGACGCTCCTGAGTCGAGCTGATTGTTTGGCTTTGAGGAGAGAAAACAGCGAGAGCTACACTGAAGCTGAAGGTCAGCGAGACTCTGACTGTGAAAACAGCCACAGTAAATCAAATGGCATGTCCAAATATTTAGGGGCCGCAGAGCGACAGTGGGGCCCTTCAGAAAAATACTGCATTTCAGAAACTCAAGAATATGGCTGCTACTATAAACGCATGTTATGATTTGACAGCGTAAAGTCACTCAAGGAAGACGAGCTGAATACATTTCAGCATCAATTGACAATATGATGCAATGCAACAATTTATTTTATTCAACATAATGACTAAAATAAATGCACTTGAATTTAAATGATCCTAATAAATAATAATAATATTTAATAATTAAATAAAACATAAGTTAATTAAATAAGTGAACCAAACTAAATAAAAATACATAAAATAATAAAAAATAACAAAGAACATTTAGCATGAGTGTCAAAACAACTTCAAAAGTGAACAAAAAAAAGTCTAAATATTCTGAAATAAATGCACTTAAACGTAAATAATGAAATAATAATAATAATAATAGAAATAAAAAAAAAATTAAAAGAAAAGTGTTGGAAAAAAAATATAAATTAATCATTAAACAAATGGAAAAAAATGTATATAGTGAACAAGAACAGAACATCTTTCAAAGCAACATCAAAATTTTAGGAAATGTAAAAATATTCTGAAATAAATGCAATCTAACGAACAAAAATTATAAAATAAAATGAAAAAAAAAAATGAAACAAAATTTAAAAAATAATATAAAAATGAATTGGGAAAGATACAAATAAAATACAAAAGGAAACAGACATGAAATTAAAATATATACATAAAAAAATATTTTTTTTTTCAAAATGTAAAACATTTTCAAAAGTTAAAATTCTAAATAAAAATAAATAAATGTTAATTTTAATTGACGCAAAATTTTCGTTCGTAAAAATGTTTACATTTGAATACTTTTTTGTTTGTTTCAATGTTTCAGACGTTTTGTTAGCATTCCTCGTGCTTCAAGCTCGAACCATAAAAACGGTTTGGTGTAAATAAACACCATTCTTTTTCCTCAGATTGTAAGAACGAGTAAAACAAATGGTAAAGACTGGACGATTTTAATTTGTAAAGATATCATTTTAACGAGCATGTGTTTCTGTGTTTGTTTGTCACATGTGATCAGTAAACACCAGTGTGTTCTGCTTCCTTTGAGCTCTGAGCATGAAAAGCATTGGGTACATAAAGTTTGTGAAAGTAATTCTTTTTATCAAGGCAGATCAAAGCGTTTCTTTAAGGACCAGACCCCCCAGCTGCTGCGATCCTCCCATGATTCCCTGCTCCAGACATCAAACCCAGTGAGTCAGTTCCATTAATATAACTTTATTTAATATAAAGTTTGTGTGTCAATCACACAGCTGCAAACATGCACGGCTCAAGACGCACAACTCACATTCTCATGTGTGTGTGTGTGTGTGTGTGTGTGGCTTGTACGTTTGAGTAAGTGTTAGGAGCGTCAGAGGCTCCACACACACACACACACACACACACAGTAACCTGCTGCAGAGTCACATCTGTTTCGTTTAAAGACGTTTTTTTCTCGTCACATCCAGAAAGCGTTCGGCACTTTGCAGAGAATGAATGCAGCTGTAGGGGAAATACCAAAGCTCTCGTAAACGTTATTAAAACCATTAGCCGCTCTCTTCTAACACACACACACACACACACGCACACACACGCTGGACGGCTCTAAAACAGCGCTAATCAAAAGAGGATGTTGGTTTTGAACTAATAATCCAAAAGGTTAATCGCAGAGGTGGGTAGTAACGAGTTACATTTACTTGAGTAAATTTTTTGGGTAACTAATACTTTTAGAGTATATTTAAAA
>JAUCMS010000008.1:139581-156702 GCA_032357445.1 Enteromius radiatus | reverse complement strand
GACTCACAGTATGTTATGTCCATGTACTCAACTCTTATTATTCAACCATGCCAAGGACAATTCAGTTTTACATTCTATGGCACCTTTAAGATGAGTGTCATTGTTTTAGTAAAAATCCTGCCATCCTATGTCTATCACAAGTGCTTTAGACGAAGAACCAAAGACTTATTTTCTATAGTAATCAACAAAGAAAGAGTCACTGAATCCAGACGGTTTCTTCAATCACAGCGGTTTGCAGCCGCTCCATGTTTGTTCAGAGAACGTCTGACAAACACCAGCATTTCTGAGCATTTACACAGAGATATTCTCTGACAAACACAGATGTTTCCAGCGGCACATCTGCCCGCGATGAAGCTCCACCGCTGGAGTTTATTTCTGAGGTTTCTGAAGCGCATCTCCTCTGACACTTCTAAGGTCCCTCAGTTTACCTGCACAGCCTCGACAAACAGCAAGCCACGGGACACAGTGTTTGCTGGAGGTCAGCGCGAGGTGTTGCGGCTTTACTCTCAATCTGGAGCCCGAGAGGAAGTTTACTCAGGCATTGCTCAGGAGGTTTTTCTCCTCCTAAAATACGAGACCCAGGAACACAAAACCAGTCATAAGGCTCCTTTTTTGAAACTGCAATTTATGCATAAGTTTTTCATTGATTTGTAACAATATTTAGATACAATGGTTTGAAAAATCTGGAATCTGAGGGCGCAAAAAAAATTAAAACGATATTAAAGCTAAGTGCATCATACAAGAGTTAGCATTTTAAAGTGTAAACCTATCCTACAGTCCAACAAAGCACTTCACAGGCCTATAAAAACAGAAAATATTGATATGAATAATACTGAATGCTGCTTGAATCTCAGATATGTAATAGATCTCATTGAGTTTTTCCTTTCCTGTGTGGTTTTCTGTCAGCAAGCTTCACAGAGCAGAAACACTGAGAAACTCTAGAAGCTCCCGCTGGAGCAGAACTGATGTTTTGAGGACTTCTATTGTTTTTATTTCTACACCAACTCTATCCCTAAACCTACGCATCACAAAACGTTTAGCATGTTTACATTTTAAGATAAACTTCATGTAGCATATTTAATCATTTATTTGACTTGTGAGGACATTGGGTCCTCACAGTTGCTTCTCAATAATTGGTCCTCACAAGTTTAGCAAAATAAACACACACACTCGGACACACAAACAAATGTATTTTTATACTGTTTTTTTTCAGGGAGATTTTGAGAAATTGTCAGGTTTAGCTCATTTCTGGGTACAAATTCATTCCCAAAATATAGTTAACTAAGCACAAAATAATAATAATATTTTTTTTAAATATAGAAATAGTGATATAATCACTTTTTTTTATATATATAATTTCAATTTTTTTTTTTACACACATTTACTAAAAATACAATAAATAATATTGTCTATAATTTGTTATAATTGTTTACACTTTCTATAACTAGTTAATTTATTAGTCAAAAAGTTCTCACTTGAACATATAAAATAAATGCTTATTTGAATAAAATGAAATTGTTTAATTTTTAGTTAAAATTAAACTTGAAAAATTGAAAAAAAAATTTGAAAAAAAAAAATATATATACATATATATAAATATATAAAAATATATTAAAAAAATAAATAAATATATATATATATATATATATATAAACACACAACACAACTTCTAAAACTAACTAAAATTAAAACAAAAACAGATTACAATTATTAATAAGAGCTGTAACAGTATCTCAATGATGCTAAATTAACTTCTTCATCTGTAAATGTTTGTTCTCAGCTTCACACATGACTTTCACTCGACAACAAACGCTTTCTGTCTGATCCGAAGCACAGTTTGTGAATCAACAGGTCCTGGACACGAGAGAAACTGCTGCATTTACAGCAGAACAGGAGTAATTACATAACGCTCAGATCCACACAAAAGTGCCATTTCATCGCAATTACAGCCTCGTTTTCACTTCCCTGGAAATAAACAATTGTGTGTGTGTGTGTGTGTGTTAATGGACCGGATGGTTGCGTTGACCTCGCTGCAGGTGCGTGAACGTCTCTGACGCCACTGAGGTCAGTTAACCAGAGAAAGCAAAAAAAGATAAAACACAAATAAAATAAACAAATAAAGCGGGCGTTTTCAACAGCTGCCAATACATCACTTAGCGTTTGCCGCTTTGACTTTTAGGGCGACAATCTGAAGCTGCCAAATGCGTAATTAGGACGTCTGATTTTAACGGACGGCTCGTTTAAACACCAGCTAGGGTTGAAAGGTTAATTACAGCCGCAGCGGCAGACGTTTAGACCAAATCAATGTCTATTACAACGCAACGCCGATGGATTCTGATTAACGTCGAACCTGTTTCTGCTCGTCATCAGTGCGCCGTTTTACTCAAAGAGGCAAACTTCACAGCTTTCTCTGACACATTATGTCTCAAAAACACAATTATATAAGGAAAAAATCTAATATTTGCTGCAAATAAAAACAAATCAACAATTTGCGCATAAAAACACCTGTTAACCATTAAGTTCGCTGCAAACTGCTTTAATAAAGTACAAAAAATGTGTTTAGAATATATAGAAATTAAACTTATTACTATATGGTGAATGAATGATGCTTACATACAAATGCATTATTCATTCATTTCTATATAAAACTTAAAGACTAAATAACTTATTTTATTTATATTTATGATTAATGATTTTCTTAATCACCAATCTACCTATCATGATTATTAAACAAACAAAATCTCACATTTATGACTGGAAAAAAAAAAAATGTTAACGCAAGTAAAATATTAATAAATGTCAAAATTTATAAAATTGTATAATTTAAAAATTATTTAAACTAGTTGCCTTTTCTTAATTTTTATTTAACTACTATAATACATTTTAAACTATACAGGTAATTTAAAAAGACAAAAAAAAAATAATAATTTAACTAAAGTTTTAATCCAAACAGAAAATGTAAAAAATAAATCTAATTTAATATATTAAAAGCTATAACAGTATCTCAATGATATTAAAATAACACTGACTCCAACTATATGGTGAAAGAAACCATCCTTTTCCTATCAATTTATAGTTCAAAAATATACTCAAAATAAAATTATATATTTACTGTTTACAAAGTGTAAATTAATTTTTAGTTAACTTGATGTACTAAAATAAATAAAACTGAAAAAAGCAATAAATAAATAAAACTGACTAAAATATCATTTAAAATGTCAATAAATATGGAAAATACTTTGTAATATTCAAAGTTTGATATAATTGATAAATGATATTAAAATAACACTGACTCCAACTATGCGGCGAAAGCTTTTCCTATCAATTTATATTTCAAAAACACAATAATATTCAAAATAAAATGATAGATTTGCTGTAAATAAAGGTGCAAATGAAAGCAAACTTACTTTTATAGATATATTTAGTTTAACTGATGACATAAAAGAAAACTAAAAAAAGGCAATAATTAAATAAAACAAACACAGCAATTAAAAGACTAAAGTATTATTTAAAATGACAATAAAAACTTTTTTTTTTTTTAAATCTTGATAAAATTATACCTAAAATAACTGCTAATAAGATTAACTGCTAATAATATGAATAAGTAAAAAGAATTAAAAAAAAAACCTTAAAACTATTTAAATGTAGAATTTGCATAACGGTGTTACATCAACTGAAAAACGTCTTCTTGCATCTGCATTGTCTTAAGGGTCCATTTTTCAGAAACTGAAACCATTGATGCATGCTTTGTTAGGATCGGACAATATCTGGAAACTAAAATCTAAACACTGAGAAAATCACCTTTAAAGTTCTTACCAATATATGACTAAACAGAAATAAAGTTTTGATGTCTTCATGGAACATGATCTTTACTAATAACAGAAAACCGTATAGTATTGTTGGCTACTGCTATAAATACAGCTGTGCTCTTCTGACTGCTTCTGTGCTCCAGGTTCAGATGTGTTACTGTAGTTTTGAGACTGGGACGCTCAGCTGATCTTTCTCTTTTCACAATAAACCAAGCAGCGTTCTCCTGCAAGAGGAATTACACCGTATCCGTCCAGACCTATTTAACTGCATGATGGATGCGTCCCATCAAACGCAGCCCAAACTCCCTGACCTTTCCATTCAGCTGAGGGTTGCATGCGATTGCAGCAGGTATGACGACAGGATAGCGCTTTGTTAGGATCAAACTCCTTCAGTTCTCAGACTATCTGCGCTCATTACGAGAACAAACACTCGTACACGTACACACCAAACACTTGGCTTTCAGCGAAGGGATTACAGCAGAGCTCTCCTCCTTTTGTTGACTGTCTAAGAGAGATGTACACGGATTATGATTATTAAACTATAACCGTAACCATTTTTACTAATAAAATAAACATACAAAATGATTCAATTTAAACTTAATTCAGCAAGTGTTTCTATTTTCTTCTTGCAATATTAAATACAAATAAAAATATGCAATAAAACTGAAAAACAAATAAAAACTACTTTACAAAATTACAAAAATTACCAAAACAATCACTGAAATTGCAGTTTTAAAGGTTAAATGATTAGTTTAACTTGCTGTACTAAAATAAACTAAAACTAATAACAAAAAAAATTCTAAAACAATAAATAAAAAAACTAAATTACAAAATTATTAAAATTACAGGTTTTAATTAAAATGTATGCTATAAAATAAACAAGTGTTTTTTTAAATAAATAAATCTATTTTAAAAAAACTATAAAATTACAGGTTTAAAGGTAAAACTATTTAATTAAAAATTATGCTATAAAATAAACAAGCTGTTTTTTAATAAATAAATTATAAAAATGTCATTATAAAATGACAAAATTACTAAAAATTATTAAAATTACAGGTTTAAAGGTAAAAGAAAATTAATTAAAAATTATGCTATAAAATAAACAAGCTGTTTTTTAAATAAATAAATCTATTTAAAAAAAACAATAAAATTACAGGTTTAAAGGTAAAACTATTTAATTAAAAATTATACTATAAAATAAACAAGCTGTTTTGTAATAAATAAATTATAAAAAAAATAATAAAATGACAAAATTACTAAAATTATTAAAATTACAGGTTTAAAGGCAAAAGAAAATTAATTAAAAATTATGCTATAAAATAAACAAGCTGTTTTTTAAATAAATCTATTTTTTTTTTAAAACAATAAAATGACAAAATTACTAAAATTATTAAAATTACAGGTGTAGATGCAATTTTATTAGTTTAACTTGATGTGCTAAAAAAAATAATTTTAAAAAGAATAAACTGACATATCTGAAACAAATTAAAATTACAATTACAAACATTCAAAATATTGATAAAAATTGTAATATATAATTTAAGCTAAAATAACAGCAATACCAACATGTATTCACTAAAACGGCTTGAAAATGTAGACTTTGTGTGCTATAAATGATCAAGTTTTATAGCAAGCATAAAAGCTATAGAATATTCTATTGAATTCAAATTCAGACCCAGTGGATTTGAAAATGTTTCATTTAAAATACGCCCCTACTAATGCAAAAACCAACACTTTTAAGATAAGCACATAGTAACTATATATGTTCCTGAATCTAGTGTGTTTTAGTGCGTGTGAAACAGACACAGATACAGCCTGTGAAGCATTCAGACAGCATTAATACACACGATAAGCTCCAATCATCTTTCCGATGGTTATCAGCGAGAAACACGGCGGGAAGAAAGAGAAGAGAATTGAATAGAAGAGAAGAGGGGGTGAAATCACACATGCCAACGTGTGTCATTGAAGACGCTTTCCTGATAATCGCAGCGGTGCGCGTTTTGACAAGTCAAATGTGTTACATTTTACCCAGAGTGCAACGCTGCAGCCGGAGTGTGATAGCTATGCAAATTACAAGAGTTTGATTCTTACAAAACCAGACCTCGACGAGACCCACAGCCAAGAGAAATCACAGCTTCGCATCTCAGAGATCTCCACGGCGTCTTAAAGACTGACCAGATCAACATAAAATAATGACTATTAGAGGGGAAAAAGTCATATAGCTAAATAGGATCATTTACATTTATTTTCTTTTATTTTTATGTATTTTATTTTATAATTTATTAAGATTTTTTTTATGAATTTACTCACTTCATGAGTCATAAAAGAGCAACTTTAATATGAGCAAACATGACGCTGTATTTATGGTAGTTTGGTGAAATACTGCAAAATTTAGCAATTTTGTCATATTTAAATATACAAAATATACTAAAGATATTGCACTTGTGATGCACTGAGGGGTTTTTTTTCTTTTTGAGAAACGTATCAAAATTAAGCAAGCTTATGCTTAAAATATGCAAGAATTTTTTTTAATTCAAAAGGTGGTTTATTTTTTATGAAAAAATTGTTTTGCATCTCAGGTAAAGGTTTTTTTTTTAAGTTAAACTTAAAATAAATAAATAAATAAAAATATATTTGTAAATGCAGTACAATATAAATATAAATGTTTTTATACATCCAGGAAATATTATTTCAATTAGTTGTCAAGGCAACATTTGAAATTTTATGTTTAGTTTAGGTTGATGCACTAAAATTATGAATTGGAAATAAATAAAAAATACTGAAAAAATATACTAATAATAATAATAAATAGCAATATTTGAAAAGAACAAAAAGACAAAAGCAAAGTAAATAAATACATATATTTTTTCTTTTTATAAAAAATAAAATCCGATTAAAACATGAATAAAAACTATAATATAATAAAAGTTTTAGAAATAATTTTCAGCCAGAATTTGCTATTAAATTAAAAAGCAGCAAGTAACAGTTTTGAAGCATTTTCTTCTAAAACATCCCGTTTTTTTCCCAGTGTACTGCTATGACCCTCATGTGATTTCGTGCCTCTGAAGTCTCTTTAAACTAAAAGTCATTTAACGGTAATCTGCCGGCCGTGACCTCCTCCGTCCCGTCCTTGTTTCTAGCGTTCATCTGATGCCGTATTACGAATGTTGGTGTAAACACACACAGGTGGAGCTCCGGGGCCGCACGGGGACATCTCAAACTCACACCTACAGAGGGAAACTCATATATTCAGACAAGAGAGGTTGTGCTGACCCGATCGCATTATTAATGAGCGCGCGGCGGACACACACTTCCCGCTGTAAAGGTGAGCCTCTTCATCAAAGAGAACGTCACCCTCCCTCCGCTCTGGAGCCCGTCCAGAAATGACAAAAACATCCGTCCGAGGAGTCGCTGGAATCACTGAATTAGCATCGCCTTCAAGTTTCTCCCCCTCGCCGTCTGTCACACGAGCGGGATTATTATTCATTAGAGCGCGACTCTCTACCCACACTGCACCGGGTCACTGAGCGTCGTCCCTACGGTGTGCAGGTACAGACTCCAGGCCCATCTGCTTATCAAACACTGACATGTCACAAACACACGAGAACCTCTGGATACAAACACACACCTACAAACACGCTCTTTCAGTGCTCACAGATTGAGACTTAAAGGTACAGTGCGGTCAAAAATGACTGTATGGTTGACGGTACCCATTGACTTTCAAAGTACAGAGAAAAATACTATGGTAGACAATGGCTGCCGTGAGCTGACTAGCCATCTTCAAGAACCTAACTCACTTTTTGCAGTCTATTAATTTACAATTCGAAAAAAAACAAACAAAAAACAAAAAAAAAAACCCACTAGTTAATAACAAGTGCGGCCAAAAACTACTGAATGGTTGACGGTACCCATTGACTTCTATTGCATGGAGAAAAATACCATGGAAGACAATGGCTGCCGTGAGCTGATTGGTCACTTGCATCCTTCTTTGAATCACTAGCCATCTTCAAGAATCAATCTTTATTTGACCCTGTTACTCTATTCTAATTCTATTCGTTTTAAAGAAATAGATGTGCACTCTATTCATCTACTAATTCAGGGTTTCTCATATCTTACCCTGGAGGTCCAATGCAAACCTCTGCCAGGGTAAAATCTGAGAAAACCTATACTAACTGCTTGATTTCTTTCTAAAAAAAAAAAAAAAAACACTAGTTACTAACACCCACAGATTGAGACTTAAAGGCACAGTGCGGCCAAAAATGAGTTGGGTAAGGTTAGGATAAGCGTTGACGGTACATTGTTTACCATTACATGGAGAAAAATACTATGTAAGTCAATGGCTGCCGTGAGCTGTTCAGTCACCAGCATCCTTCTAAACGCATGATCAATCTTCAAGAATCAATCTTTATTTGACCCTCTAACTCTAGCACTCTCTATTTTAATTATATTCTTTAAAAAAATTTAATTAAACTGCACTTTTCGCACTATTCATTGACTAACTGCTTGATTTCTTTAAAAAAAGAAAAGAAAACAACAACACTAGTTTCTAACACTCAAAGATTGAGACTTAAAAGCACAGTGTGGCCAAAAATGACTATGAGGTTGACGGTACCCATCGACTTCCATTGCGCGGAGAAAAACACTATGCAAGTCAATGGCTGCCGTGAGCTGTTCGGTCACTAGCATCCTTTTAAATGTATTAGCCATCTTCAAGAATCAATCTTTATTTGACCCTCTAACTCTAACACTCTCTATTCTAATTCTATTATTTTAAAAATATTAAATTAAACTGCACTTTTCGCACTATTCATTGACTAACTACTCAAAGATTGAGACTTAAAGGCACAGTGCGGCCAAAAATGACTATGAGGTTGACGGTACCCATCGCCTTCCACTGCATGGAGAAAAACACCATATAGTTAACAAAAGAAACCTTACTGTAAAGTGTTAACTTGTTGGAATTGTATTTTTTTTCACCTGATAATTTCCAGTAATGAGAATGCTTTTGTAAATGATTTGTTAGTTAACACAAAAGACCTTTAAAATAACTTAAAAGAGCTTAAAATTGTGAAAATGGAAATGAAAACCAACGTCAGTAAAACAAAAGAGTTTGAAGCTCACCTGCTTCACGGCAGCGGTTGACCTTCATTTCCACCGATCAGTCAGATTCAGACTTTCACTGCATCTAAAAACACAACACAACGCCACATGCATGCATTAAAAGAGAGACAATACTTTAATACTTTGTCTGAAAAAAGACCAGCTTTAACAACCCTTGGATTTAGCGTACCCTTGCTAAATGAACAAATGTAATGCAATGCAAATATTTCACAACAATGACTTTTACAAAAGATCTTGCTTCTGATCTTTTAAGTGTTTTATGCATTAAGATAAAAAGTCTTCTTAGTTTAATTTTCAGTAATCCAATACACGTTCACTCCTGACCTGAACTTACTCACACATCAATGTCTTATTTATCTGGACTTCACCTTCAGCGGTGCTCCATCAGAGGTCAGAGGTCAGCAGTCTGGACCTTCATCAGTTTGTAAGTGAACAGAAGCAGTGTTTGTTTATAACAGCAGAAACAGACACTTAACCTCTGACCTCTACAAACGCTGTATCTGTGGACTGGACTTGACCTCTGACCCTCAATGCTACACTGTGCGAGTATGTTTGTGCGTTTCATTCAAGCCCATGATGCGTGTTAGTACTCTAATTCAGCCTGTGCTTTATATTTTTTATGTTGTTTTGATTAAGCATCTACCACCTTTCTAAATGCAGAAAAGTATTTTTTATTACTAATTCAATGAATAGTATTCTTAATAAAAACTATTACAATAAAATATAAATACAATAATTGGAATATTAATTTTTATCCATGTTACAGTTGTTTTAATACACATTTAATCATTTTTAAGTTGTCACAACAAATGTTCATTTTTTATTTTGTGACACACCAAATACAAATAATGCATTCAAAATCTACCCATTTTAAGTCACTAAAGCTCATGAAAACCCGCATGCAAAACAAAAACATGCATTTAAGTCAGGGTCTGGTCAAAATTAAAAACTGAAAGTATTTCTCCTCAGAAATGCTAAATCTCTCGAGCAGCAGCACTAAGAGCACAGGTCGCCGTCTACGTAGTGCACTTGAAATCCAGCTCTCCGTCAGGTCACTGCAATCGCTCTCATCTCCTCATTAATTGATTGACAATGAATAGCTGCGAGCTCCGTTAATGGAGGGATCGCGCTCTGCCATGCGAGGCTTGGCGCTGAATTAGTGCGCTAATCTAATCTGGGAAGAGAGCGTGACAAACGTGTCATTAATGCCGCCTCTCCTGAGACGATCACACCTGACAAACTCTCACCTGCCAAACCAGAGACGCCATTCACACCTGGATCCGGAGCCAGGAGCACCTGAGGACGGCAATTACCAGAGTAATGAGCTCATACCACTGTCATTAAACGCCAGCGCCTCGTCTGAGGCATCTTTGCCATTTCTGGTGTCAAACCCGCGCAAGATCCCACATCAAGACTTTTCAGGATGCATGAATGCAGTCTCGTTTCCGGACAAGGGAAACCTGTTTGGAAACAGTTATTTATGTCATTTTGTTTGATGCATTTAATGCTTTTTAGGGTTAGTAGTTGATTTTAGCCTTAAAATCACTGTAATAAAAACTCTATTGTGTCTCTATTCATAAAGACATAACACAGAGTTTCACCCAATCTCATGTTAACCTTGAGTACCTATAGAGTAGTACTGCATCCTTCATATCTCCAAAAAGTATTTATAAAAGAAAGAGCTTTTTACGATTCTCTCCAAAAAAAAATCCAAGCTCCCCGAGACGTGCCGTGTGGGCGGAGCTAAAGAGTGACCAGCTCTTGAGCGTGATCACGAACAAAACGGTCTGTAGTTCTGAATCATGACTGGGATCTCAGATAGCTGAGACCGCTCCATCTTTCGGTATCAAACGATGAGCAAATCCAGCATCGAACTGGGCCTTGTTTATGAAAGGTTCGTCAACAAACATGTTGAGCATTCGCTTTCACGTAACGCCCAGTTATTTTGGAAAGCTTAACAAGGTTATATTTCCCTTACAACCAAAAGCACACTTCTTCAGAAACATAGGCCTACTTCCTGTACAGTGCGGCTGAATAAAGCGCGTTGATGGGCGTGCCCTCGCTCTCTCTGGTCCATGCCCATATAAGGAGTTCCATCCTCGACTATGTCATTAAGACAAACGATCGAAACTGTACACGCCGTAAGTAAGATTTTTGGCACAAAAATACTCGGTCATATGTCCAAATTGAACATTTTTAACCAAAGTGAATGCGCAATCTAAAAAAAAATAAAAAATAAAAAATAAAAATGTGTTAATCTTGAATTAATATTAAAATTTTATAGAGAAAGTAAAAAAATTAAACAAAATTTAAATAAATAAAAACAAGGAGTAAAACTAACTAAACTTTAAATAAAAAATATTTAGAAAATAAAAAACATGAAAAACAAATTTTTACAACAAATGCAAACACTTTTTAACATAGCCTACAAGTGAATTAATGCACAACTATGAATTAAGAAGTATCAGGTGTTTCCAGGAATAAAGAAAGGAAAAAATACAGAATTCCTTTCATAACAGAATAGGTTGCTGCGAGACAGAGATATAAATACTCCAGGGGCCCGGGCCGCGAGGGTCAGTGTACTAATCGTGTCTCCCTGATGGAAATACATGTTCTTTATACCTAATACTTTAATGAATTTTTAATCATGTCATTTGTAATTAAATTAAGAGGGATAAGCGAGCAGCGGAGCCACAGAGAGAGAGAGAGAGAGAGAGATTACTGGACATGAGATTATGTTATGAGCTGTAAAATCAGAGATTAACAATCTGTTTATTTAATAATCAAATGAAAAGGCCTGGTGTGCAAACGGACAGGCAGAGATGCTATTAATGGATAATCTGCTCTAGACTAGACAAAACTATTTCATCAACTAGTTAGAAAGCAACCGGTTTACTTTTGTTTCAAATTAATACTTTCTAAATGTTTTTTTACATTTTTTCCCCCAATTTGTTTCACTATTTTGCTTTGTATTTGACATATGCAATACTAATTAAAAATAATGCATTTCACTAAGTTAGTTATAATCTTCTAGTAACTATTTAAGAATGTTTAGAATAATGCCTAAATCATACATTCCTGATTTTATTAAACAAATGTCATCAAACAGTAACAATTCATTATGTATCAGAATCAAGTTGAATAATTTAATTTCTGTTTTTTTTGTAATGTTTTTTGTGGCCTAATTTGATGGACTATAAGGTGTTCATTTAGACTGAATGTTTGACCCCAGAAGATCTGCGATGGATCAGGATTATTGTGACCAATCCCCTGCCTGACCATTGACCCCTGAACTCCATCAGATCCAAGAGCACAGATCAGATCACAGAATGAACGAGTGTGTGTGTGTGTGTTGATCTGAGAGCTGCGGTGAGGATGTGCTGCTGTCCGCTCCAATCTCTGCCAGATGAAATTAAGGCCCAATTATTGATAAATGAAGAGTACTTTTCACGGAAGCTGTGCCTGAAGATACACACTGCATCTGTCACATGGCAACACACACACACACACACACAGAGCTCACTCAAGTGTGACATCGCATCCTGTGCATTCATCATGCATCTGTAGGAGATCTGTGTGTGTGTGTGTGTGTGTGTGTGTGTTATTCTGATGTTAGTCTGCAGCTCTTCTCATCGTATTCTGCTTTATTCAATATCTGATCAGAAATAAACACGTCTGTGAAAATGACCGTCAGTTCAGAACACATGAAGTATGGGTTTATTAAAACACAACAAGTCATTTAAAGTAATAATTCAGCCATATATGAAAAAGCTGTTGTTTACTTACTCTCGTGCCGTTCCAAACCCATTTGACATGATTTCTTCTGAGAGACACAAAAGTAGAGATGTTAATCATAATATTCACACTGGGGTTTTTTTGTACGTTCAATGAAAGCAGATAACAAAAATAAAATCACCAAAAACCCACAAAATATCATAATTCTTCTGAAGCCACATGATGCTTTATGTGAGACATAAAGAACATTTGTGCATGCATTTATTATTTTAAAAAAAGCTATGTTTTTTAAACAAAACATGAATTTGTCTATGAATTCATTTGTGCAGGCATTAATTTCATTTTTTTTAAACTAGAAAAAAATAATTTGTGCATGCATTTAATTTTATTTTTCATAAACAAAATAACATTCATTTGTGCATGCAATTATTTTATAGCAGGAATGGGGAACCTATGTAATAATGCTTTTGATGCATTTCTGAGTCAAAAACATAATATGCATAATATGAAATAATATATCGTTAAGATAAAAAAAAAAAAAAAAAAAGCATTCACAAACAAAAAATGCAATTAAATGCATGCACGCATCATTTTTTTGGTCTTGTTTAAAATAAACTAAATGGAAAAAATAAATGAACTGTTTGTTGTTAAAAATGAAAATATACATGCACACACAAATTAATGTTATTTTGTTAAAAAACATTCACATTTTAAAATATATAAATGCATGCACAAATGAATTCTGAAAATAAATAGGATCAATTTTGATCTTTTCAGTATCATTTAAATCAATTTTTTAACTCCACAAACATTTCCCATCAGAACTACTGCACCCACAATGCACTGCAAAGCCCCGACACCTAACCTGCCCTTTAGAACAGAACGCTGAGAGCGAAACACCTGTCAGACGGCCGGGTGACGCCGCTCACACCCTCATCAGTGTGTTAATTGAATGTCAGAGGCGGCTGGTGTCAGGGCAAATTCACTGCTCCAACAAAACAAAAAAAGCTCAACCACCACATCTTACGAGTGTTAACTACAGTAAAGATGTGAGCAGTGCATATGGCACTTTTGCCCTAAACATAACTTTATAATAAACAAACAAAAAGCCTAATATAGCTGAAAAACAGCAGCATTCATTTAAATATCTCACAAAAATGTTTTTTAATTGTCTGATTGATATGAATGGTCTGAATGAAGCAATCTGCAGAAATTAATATTTTTATGTCAAACACAAATATATAACATACAAATCTGGTTTTGTATATTGCAGATTTTGTTGGCTCTTTGATATTTTTGGAGTCTGAATGTAAATGAATAATGCATGAATGTACCTACTTTACTGCTGTTGATGTATTTCTAAGTTAAACAGCTTATTGAGCAAGGAAAAGTCATTTTAGAAACATGTTGAAAATATAAAGCTACAAATAAAAACTGCATGCATAAATTCATTTTGTTTGCTTAAAACAGGAATGAATAAATGCACAAATGCATTCTGTTGTTTGAAAAAAAATACAAATAAAAAAATGCATGGAAAAATTGTTAGTTTAAAAGTAAAAAATTAAAATAAAGCCACATAAATAACTGCATGCATAAAATGATTTTATGCTGGTGATTTGATGAAAATGCAGAAATGTTCAATTATTGTCTAAATTCACTTGGCTGTGATGCTAGAAACGTCCTTCACATAAGACGTCAGTGACTGCACAATGCATTTTAAGCACATGCACTGCTTAATGACATCTCAGAACATTTTGCATGAATCATATGCACTTATGTATTTGCAGTGAGTGTGTTTTGGGTCTTAAAAACCATGAGGTCTCCTATTTACATACCACATGATCTACTGAAGAACGCCGTTAAGTTAGCGCTCCTTCATTGACACACACATGTTTTCGGTTTATCAGTTGGGTTTGTAAATGACAGGAGGTAATTTAGCTGAGGATATCACATCACAGGAGAACTAGAACGGACTCGGAGTGTAATTTATGTGCTCTGGATGAGCCGCTATCAGAGGAAGAAAGCGATACGGACACGCCGTCAGACGCCGGAGCGTCTTCAACGATAAAAGTGTCAAGCTGTTTGTGTAATTCAGAGCTCTGGATCCCACCGAGATAGACAGTGAAGGTGTGAACAATGCCACTCGCTCACTTTCGTCTTTCCTTCTTATTCAGTGACTTCTGTCTGTTTGCTTCATGACCTGACCTGATTTTGGAGTTAAATATGAGACAAATAAGAGTCTGCCCAGCTCATATTCCACCTAAAAACAAACAAGTTGTATTTTGCAAGAAGATTGCTTTGCATTTACATTATGAAATATGATTATTAAAGAGTAAAGTTGGTCATGTTGCAATAAAGTTAATTGCATGATTCATGCAAACTGTCCGTCGAATTAAGTGAACGGCTAAAATGAATCTTTGTGTGTTCAAATATGGAAATATAATATAACACAGAAACCGTTGTCGAGTCTTAATAAAATGCTTTTGTGCCTCTATTGTAAGCTGCTTTGAATAAAAATTTTGGCAATAAATGTACAATTATTGAGAAAATTGGAATGAATTTGCCAATCTGTAATGTTTATTTTATTTTTTTATGTATTTCTGAGTTGTGCAAATGTAAAAATAAATGCATGTGCAAATGAGTTGTTTCTTGTTTTACAAATATAAATTTTTTTTAATAAAACAAAAAACCAACACACGCACAAATCAATCTTCTTTTAAACACATGAAAAACTTAAAATAACAAAATGCATGCACAAATTAAGTTTTAAAAAATATTAAATTAAAAAAACATAATGCATGCAACCAATTTTTTTCTTTGAAAAATATGAAATAAATAAAATAAAAAATAATTAACAAATCATTTGTGCATGCATTATGTGTTTAAAAAAATTAAAACAAAATGCATTCAACAAAAGAAGTGTTCGCAATAAGACTAGTAAAATGAATAAACGAAAATAGCTTTGAAATAACTTCTATTCTAGTGTTTTTTCAGTTACACCAGTGTAAATGCAAAGGGATAAATGATCACTCATTGCCCAAGTTTCCTTAAAAGTGATGCAAACAAACATTACGTTCCTGAGCACAGCTTGTTGAGATATTTTGTGAAACTCGAGGAAAAACAATAAGGTAGCCTATAAAATAGACAAGAAACAATTCAACCCACTAAACTTAGAAGCAATGAATCTAGAGTCAAATAAGGTCAATTTTCCTTAACTCAAAGTGGAGTATTATTTATACTTCTGAAACGAGTGGCAAGCTAAAGTGAAATGTTTTGTGTGATTCAGACACTCATGCAGTGTTTCGCTGGAGAAGGCCTCTCCAGGCTTCTAATAATAACCGCACGGCGATACGAATCTTAAGATAAATTAATAGACTATAATATTCCAGCTTGCATTAATAATCATTTGGAGGGTGTGGATGGGCATACAGAGGCTGTTTCCTGTAAATAGTGGGGTAATTATGTCTGCGAGGGAAAGGCTTGTTATCTGCCCACAGAGCCTGTGGCTGCGGCTTTGAAATATAGGCCTGCCATCAGCAGCATCACCAAAGCGCTGCTATTAGTCCTGATGAAAGAGCCCAAGCCGCTGATCTGGGTTCAGTTTAATCAGACTCACACACTACATCAAGGGCTGGAGTCCGTCAACAATTTTACGACAAAGGTTTATTTAACGATCAAAACAAACAAATCTTCCACTGATTGAGTGATGAAATGTGATGGGCGGGGACAGTTGGTTTTGTGCATCGGTTGCTGATTGGCTACTGGGATGTGGGTGTGGCATGTCAAATACGGAGGGGCGGGGTTTCAGCAAGAGAAATGATTGGATAAATCCTGTATACATCAATACTGTCGTTCTAGGAGATTTGGATTAAACATCAAAATGATATTTAAATCAAGAGAAGGAATCAAACGTTACTTGTCTAATGTTTAGCTTCATTTCAAAACTTACGAGCCAAACTTAAAGCAGCTGCAAAGCTGAAATGCAAGTGCACATGATCAGCTGAATACTATATTAAAGTTGCATTAAATGAAAATCCTTCCTATTTTTTGTAAGTAAGTTTTTTTACTTGAAAATGTCAACAAACTCCAACCACAGAATATTTGGGTCAATCCTTAACAGAATATACTTTAATAGAATAGAATAAAATATAATTTATTTGATCTGAGTATAATATTTTATTAATTATTTACTTTTTAACAACAAGTTTTTAATATTTTACTAGTACATAAAGACAAGAATAGTGTTGTCAAACGATTAATTGTGATTAATCACATCTGATATACACACACACACACACACACGTTTAGATTTAATAAAAATATATGCTATGTTCTTCATATATTAAATGTGTTTCTGTATATATATATATATATATATATACACTAGGGGTGCACCGATCCGATATTAGGATCGGATATCGGCCCCGATATTGAAAAAATAGCTGGATCGGGGATC
>JAUCMS010000008.1:120146-130240 GCA_032357445.1 Enteromius radiatus | reverse complement strand
CCAACCTGACAGAACTGGAGAGGATCTGCAAGGAGGAATGGCAGAGGATCCCCAAATCCAGGAGTGAAAAACTTGTTTCATCTTTCCCAAAAAGACTCATGGCTGTATTTGTGTATTCAAAGGGTCTGAATACTTACGACCATGTGATATTTCAGTTTTTCTTTTTCAATAAATCTGCAAAAACGTCAACAATTCTGTGTTTTTCTGTCACACACACACAAATACATATACACACTGTATATTTACATAATTTAGTTCATTGTTAATAAACTTTTTTTTTTTTACTTCTGTGATTGAATATGACCTCAACAAACAAACAGAATATGAATAAAGAATATCAGATTGACTTCACAACACAACATGCTGGCGCTAATTAAAATGTTGACAATAGAAGTAAATAATGCATAGAGAATAAATAAATGATGTTTCCGTGCGTACTGATGGACTGCTGCGGTTTCCACAGACGTCGAGACATTACCCGACTGTCTACAACCGGAGAACGGATGACGAGCAGACAAACTCACACACAAGCAGCTTCATTTCATTATTCACAGAGCCGTCATTAGATCGACAGCATCGTTCTCACGCTCCGCTGTTTGTGTGTTTTGTTCGATTAAAATGTTCATTTGCCTGAGTTTTATTTATGGGCGGATGAAAGCTCCATTATGGTGAATGTGCATCACAACTTGATCATCAAAGCGATGCCAGCATCTCTCCGGCGGGTTTTCCTGCGGGCGATATGAAGCGAGCGGGGTGCTGAGTAGTTGTGTGGCTGTATTTTCTCTGCAGTCCGTCAGAAGTGCTTTGCTGCCTGATTAGCTCTTCCGTCCCTCTCAGCCGACGGCGGCACTGCAGGCGACGCCACAGCCGAGGCACCTGGACCCTCGCTTCCCTCTGAGAGACAAGCACTCGAGCCAGAGCACAGCTGTTACACACACACACACAGACCTGACCCACATCCACACACACCAGACATACAGCGGCTACTGACACTCACTGTATGAACTCATCTCACTCTCCTTCCAGATTCTCACACAGGTCAGTCTAGTTTTAGATTTGAGAAACATTATCTACAACAAAATCGTCATTTCCATCAAACGATTCCATATAATGTTGCTCGTGTTTGAATAGTGCGCAGCAGCTTCTTTAATAAGAAAGCGTAACTATCTAGCAGGTTGTGAGAGGTCAGCAGAGGTCTTTCTAGTCTCTGTGCACAGCCAGCATAGACTGCTCTGTCAGCTTCAGGAAATGTGCTGAACACACTCCAATATTTGTGTTCAGCTGTTCTGGAGCAGTGTTGGAAACACAACTTAACACTGATTTCTAGTCGTGTCCTCTTCTGGAAGCACTTTCACAACAACACACAGCGTCTCCAGAACAACACTACAGACATAATAATAGCTCGCAGATATTACTTAAACTGAACTATAGATCGATAGATAAAAGCACCATATATAAATGTGACTTGACTTAACGGATGGAGGATTGAAGGTGGAAATTATGATGGTTACCAAAAGAGCAACAACAAAAAACTATAGTTATAGTATTTTCCTGTAGCTTGCCAGTGTTATTTTAGTGCCATTATAGTTTTTATTTTGTATTATTTCTTTATTTTCCTATAACGCTTTAGAATGGGTTTAATGCAATGTAATTCACACTGGATAAAAACATCTTCCAAATGCATAAAAAAAATATATATATATATATATATATATATATAAATAATATATTTAATATTTCTAAATTAATTTATCCCATTTAAAAAAAAAATATTTCAGCTAATTGACAAGAAAACAAGTAAAATATTTGTAAAAGCAATTCTAAACAGCGTTTATTTGTTGTTGTTTTTCAATGTAACAAAAATAATTGTTTTTATTTTGTTTATTGTAATTGACAACGGATAAAATTTTTGTTTTTACAAATCCATTAAAAAATAAATATATAATAAAAATAATAAATTATTTGCCTTTTTTCAAAAAATATCTTCTTGTCAATTAGCTGAAATCAAGTAAAATATTTTTACAAAATTTCAAAACAGTGTTATTTCATTATTGTGATATTATAGTTTTAGTTATTTACATTATAACAAAATATTTTTTGTTGTAAAAAGGACAACGGATAAAAACAAAATCTTCCAAATACATTAAAAAAAAACAATTAAAAAAATTATATATATATATATATATATATATATATATATACACATATATATATTTTAATTTTTATTTATTTAATGTATTTGGATGGTGTTTCATTTTTATTTATTTAATGTATTTGGATGGTGCTTAAAACTAAAAATATTTTTGTATATATATATATATATATATATATATAAAATAAGAATCTTTGGATTATTAATATGAAAGTCAGGTCTTTTCCTCTGGCGTGTATAAGTGTACATTCACACACAGCGAGACAGACAGATACAGACAGAGCATGTGTCTTCGGCCCAGTCTGCAGATGTCGGGACAGCAGATGCAGCAAATTCAGTGCCTGTCTACAGCTGTAGAGCCTCGTCCTGTGGGACCCGTCTGCACACACACACACACACACACGGTACCTGGTGCTGTCTGGGCTCAACCTGTGCTCGCACACCGGTTCTGCCGTCTGGTGGGCCACAGGTGAAAGAGAGACGAGCGTTTGGAGCCCAACATTCACCTCCTTCATGAATTTTTCATCCGTTTGTCTGCTCCGGGAGGCCACGCCGCTCTCCGTTTATCCGTTTCCAGCGCTTCAGATGCAGGAGCTGAAAGACAAAGAGAGGAAAGCAGCGTGTTGCAGAAGAGAAAACGGTGTTTCGGTGTGAAGGGGAAGTTGATTCGCCGAACGTGCTCCACTTTTGCAGCACAACAGATGGCGAAGTTCTCAGAAGGCCAGAGGTTGAACGGCACAGATCTGACAAACATTCACATGCACACTAACACAGACAAAGAGAGATGGAGTAAAGTGCTTTTTATTTATTCATCCGCTTTTTATGTTATATCTGGAGACGTCCTCATTTGAGAAAGAGAAAAGGATTATAAATAATGTTTCTTCAAATTCTTTTCTTATTCTTTCGGGTTTGTAGTCATTATAATTTGCATTATATAAAACACTACAAGTCTGTCGTATTTCGTCATTTAGACAGTAAACATGCATATGTGCTTATACCAGAACACAAATACAGGTTTATGGATTGAAACTTTTGGTAGCTGCATTCAGAGTGAAATACAATACTTCTGAAAGAGGTATCCTGTATGAACCAGGGTTAATCTCAGTAACTGCAACCATTCAAAATAAACAAATAAAACATTTTTGTTTATTTTGAAATAAACATTACCTGAATTTAAAAAAGATTATGTATTTGTATTTTTATTCTCATTTTTGTTGGTCATTATTTTATTTGTTTATAGTCTATAATTATTTCAGTTTTTGTATTATTGTTGTACAAGTTAAATTACATCAAAATGAGCGTGTAAAGTAGAATAACTAAAAGTGGTTTAAAATTTTAATTTTATTTTATGTTTATTTCAAGTAACAAAAGTTAGTTAATCTAATTAAAATGTTTCCAATGTATCAATTAGCTGAAATATATTTTTGTATGTCAAAACAGTGTTAGTTTATTATTGAGATATAGTTTTAGTTATTTTACATTACAAAAGTAACTTTTATTTTTATAAAAAAAAAATGTATTCTGTATTCATCACATTAGTACAAGTTAAACTAAATGAAAATAAAAAAATCCATTAACTCTATTGAGACACTTTATTAGTTTGCTATTATTTTTTCATATTTTTATATAATATTTGTTGTTGTTTTTTTTCCATTTCCTTTTTATACATATATATATATATTTTTTTTTTTTTTGGTACAAGTTAAACTAAATGAAAATAAAATAAGCTTAACATTTCTAAAAATATGGTTTTAATCCATTTTTGAATAGCAACATCCGATTATGTTTATTAAGCCTTGCAAAAAAGTGGTCAAGGGCCTAACAACCTAGAAACTAAAATAACATATTAGCAACATTAACTAATTAACTCTAGTAAATGGCCAAACCAGGCAGCCAGGCAGAACCAAATCCTCCCTGACCTGGAAAAGCTGAATACTGGAATCTCTCTCTCAAACACACACACACACTGCCTCAACAACATCCATCTGCTCCAGGAGAAACTGCTCTGGGGGAGAGAGAAGACTGAGGGGGGAAGTAAGAAACGAAAAGCAGTACACAGACAGTGTTTGTATAGCATCGGTTCTCCAGCACCAATTTCTCTGGATTAAAGCGCGTCTGGTTTTATTGCTAAACGTGTTTGTGGTCAGTGAGGACCCCAGGAGCGTCGGTCAGAGTCCGAGGCCAGCGATCATCACCAGATCAACCCCGATTGGTATTTCCATGGCGATGAACCGCCGAGCAGCCAATGGGAGCGCAAGGTGTGGGATCCGCTAGAAGCCTCTAGAAGCTTTAGGAAGGATTCATACCATTAATTGAATATTAATGCAACCTCAGCGCTGACACTGGTGTGATTAGACTAATTGATCAGCGCGCCGTGCCAAGATGTCAGCCGCCGCCCGCATCCCACAATCCTTCATTTCCAGGGCCTGTTCGTATTTGCATGATTTCCTCTCATCTCACAGATGCTTGTTTAAATATTTGTGCACCTGATGTTATTCAAAAATAATGAGACGACTATTACCAGGAACACTGGTTCAGGGTGAACTTGGCACCTCGGCTGTTCACAGTCTGAAGAGAAACAGCAGCACGGGTCAAACTGAGATTTGTTTGCAGTATGGTCATGAAAACTGAGGGAAGATTCACTAAAAAGGAGTATTTCACCCAAAATGTATAAATGTGCGAACTAAAATGTTAAAAAACAACAACATTTCAAGATTTTCATAAAGAAAAAAATTAAATAAAAAATAAATAATAAAATATAAATGCTAAATAAAATATATAATGTGTAGTAATATATATTTAATATAATACTTAATTTTATTTAAATAAAATCTATATATATATATATGCATTTTAATAAATAATATATAGCAATGTACATAAAATATAAGTCATTTATACAATACAGAAGCGCTTTTTGGTGTTTTATGCAATTTTTGCATTATCACCAGAAAATAGTTGGTAACTGGTGTACTTTTATCCACAAACAAATAATACATATTCCTTTCAGAGTAAAGAAAAAAAATCAAGTCAAATTATTTTAACATAACACAACACACATTGATGACGTTGATGTGTATAATATCGTAATATACTCATGCCTTATAGTTGCATTTATCAGATTACAGCTAGGCAACCTATTGTTTATATTTTGTGACAATATAAACAAATAAACATTTGAGAAACATTTGACATTTGCTGTATAATTGACAACTAACAACTAATAATTCTAAAAAGCAAAATGCACTGTTAAAAATAATTATATTAGCACAACTACAGTATTTAAGCACATTGAATTTAATATTCTAATTTCTGTAACGCTTCAACAAATATGTAATCATTATTGCCAAAACAGGTTAGGAAATACTAAATTTCTCATGAGATGCAAAAACATTAAAAAAATGTAATCTGAATAAATTGTCATTTGTGATTTTAGGGTGAAATGACAGGTTTGTGCACGTTCCCTCACAAGAACGACGCAGTAAAGCATGAAATGCAGGACAGTTCGTTGTTTCGTGGGGTCACAGAATAATCCGGCTAAAATAAGCTGCGGCACGACGCATATGCATCAGTGTGAAGCTCATCGACTTCACAACAGGGATGAGGAGTGTGTCTTGATGAAGCTCACACACACACACACACACACAGAGCTCTGCTTAAAGAGAATTCTAGAAGACCTACAGGAAACAGACACCATTTGGCGTTTATGTAAATTTGCAAACAAAATGGCTGCCTGCCAATTCCTGTCAGTTTGAACAAAGCTGGCCTCGCTGGCAGCGAGTGAGTGTTAAGGTGGCGCCGAGCCATCATGAGTCGCAGAGCAGGCCCGACTCTGCTGTTCCTCCTTAAACGCGCCGGCTGAAGTCTAAATTGGGGATCCATGAAGTTGTGATCCATTGTGTTGTTGGGGCAGCGGCTCTAACGCCGCTCGCTGCCTGACGACCGCTGCTATAGGCCGCCGAGTTGTCATAGCAGCCGTTGAGATGGTGCCAAAACGGGGTCTCGTTAAGACCGGAGCTCTTCGTTATTCATGCTTTCCACTGAGTACCTTAATTAAGAATGTGACAGGAAGACATCAGCGCTAGTTCTGACAGCGTTTGGATGCCTCGCTGTGTAAATATCTGAGCTTTATTAGTCTGAGAGACGCGGTCGAACCTTTAAACACAAAGTATTTAATTAGTAGGCATGAATGACTCCTCAGGACACCCTAGCAACCACATAGCAACACCCTGGCAACCACTACTAACACCTTAGCAGCCTGCAAACAACTATCTGGAAAACCTTAGAAACTGCCTAGCAATGGACTGGGAACCACCTACAATTCCCTACAAACCTGTTAAAACTATTAGAACACTTTAGAAACTACATAGCAACGCCCTGGCAACCACAATGAACACCCTAGAAACCTAAAAATCTCTCATACCTTATATGCACAACAACAATCGGCTACTCCAAACACCTATGGTTTAAAACCAACCGCCCCGGCAACCACCCACAACTCTTTAGATCATTAAATCTGTTAAAAACTACTAACACCTTTGAAACTGCATAGCAACACAATAGGAACCACATACAACACCCTAGAAACCTGTTAATGGCATTCAGAACATTTTAGAAACTGCATGGTAACACCCTGGCAACCACGACGGATACTCCAGTAACCTGCTACAGCTTAAAGTCTGCATAGCAACTCCCCGGCAACCACCACTAACTCCCTAGAAGCCTGCAAGCATCTATTTAGAACGTGTTAGAAACTGCATAGCAACACCCCAGCAACCACTACTAACACCTTAGCAGCCTGCAAACAACTATCTGGAAAACCTTAGAAACTGCCTAGCAATGGACTGGGAACCACCTACAATTCCCTACAAACCTGTTAAAACTATTAGAACACTTTAGAAACTACATAGCAACGCCCTGGCAACCACAATGAACACCCTAGAAACCTAAAAATCTCTCATACCTTATATGCACAACAACAATCGGCTACTCCAAACACCTATGGTTTAAAACCAACCGCCCCGGCAACCACCCACAACTCTTTAGATCATTAAATCTGTTCAGAACATTTTAGAAACTGCATGGTAACACCCTGGCAACCACGATGGATACTCCAGTAACCTGCTACAGCTTAAAGTCTGCATAGCAACTCCCTGGCAACCACCACTAACTCCCTAGAAGCCTGCAAGCATCTATTTAGAACATGTTGGAAACTGCATAGCAACACCCCGGCAACCACCCACAACTCTCTAGAAACCTGTTAAAAACTACTAACACCTTCTAAACTGTCTCTCGCTTTCTGCTGAAATGATCAGCTCTACAAAAGAAAGGTGTTTTGGTGGAAAAGCAGGGAATGAGGAACTCCGCAAAGCTTTAATAAAGTCTGGGAACCTCCAGCCCAAACGTTCATTAACGCCGCGCTGATGAACGACCAGCACCTGATAGTCAGAGATACTGAAAGCGCTCTATTAATTACTGTGATTATGGTGCGGTAAGAAAACAGCATTTGTGCTTTAAAAGCTGGAGTTTAAATAATGCACTCGACTGGAGAGGCCAGTTCATCTTCAGGAAGATAAGTGTTAGCTACTTTCCACAAATAAAGAAAATATTCATTATCTGGAGTAAGATTAATTGATATCATTGTGCAGCATGTACTGTAGATCAGCAACAGTTATAATGCATTATAATACTTGCATATTTATGGTTATAGCGCTAAAGAGCATAATGCATTATAAAGCATTTCAAGAAACCCATTAAAAATGTATATTTATGATGTGTCATAATGCATTATGATGCATAACTGTTTAAGCAAAATTAGGTACATGTAATAGATATTAAGCGTTATAATGCATTTCACAAAACAATAAACTGGTATTTATAATTTTGCATATATAATGCATTATATTACTTTCATATGCATTCTTTTACAGAGAGTACAATGCATATAATTCACTATTATGATCAAAATTATATTTGCTATATTATAATGCATTACACTAGTCCCAGTCAAAACATGTTATAATAGCTGTAATGCATTATAATACTTACATATTTATGGTTATCGATCTGAAGAGTATAATGCACTATAATGAATTTCATTAAACATAAAAAATTATTTATGACGTTATAATGCATTTTACTATATAAAGTCCTAAAATAATGAATTTTAATACTTGCATATTCATGGTTTTAAAAAAGTAATATATTTACACAAATTAGCTATTTATTATATGCTCTAATGTATTATATGCATTATTATAGAGAATATAAGGTATCATAACACATTTCATGGCACCAAAAACATGCATTTTTAATGATTTAATGCATTATACTAAAAACAGCTATGATATATATATATATATATATATATATATAATTTTAATACTTTAATATCTATGGTTACAGAGCTAAAGATTATAATGAATCATAATGCATTTTATAAATCAAATTACACATGGTATATTTGTATGTTAATCCATTATACTATATGAGGGTGAAACAGGTATGTTATAATGCATTATAATACTAACAAGTTTGTTGTTTAAAGAGTAGAACACATTTTATGAAATACACTACTATACATGTAGCCACAAATAGCCATTAATGCATTATAATTCACTATAATGAAAAAGTAAATATGGTACTTATATGTTATAATGCAGCATGCTATATTAAAGCTGTAGATAAAAATAGGTACATTATGTTTTATAACTGTGTTTACAATAATTTAAGAAAACACAACCCTGATAATAAAGTGTATTACAGGGCATTATGAAAGAATGCATTTATATTATAATGTATTATATACACACAGGCTGTAGATAAATTACTGCCACACACACACACACACACACACCGTGTGAAGATATTTAGCTGCAGCACTTGGGAGGAAAACGAGTCCTCTCTGAAACGCTGGGAAAAACGAGGTAATTAGTAATTTTGGGAGTCTATTAATTTTGCAAAGTTTCCCAGCCACAGCACACAGAGCACAGAGACACTATTTGCTTACCTTGTCATTATGCAAAAATATATTAGCTAATTATTTTGAATAATGCAATTAAGATATGCATATTTAGCATAAATCTCACAATGGAAGTGTAGGAGTCAGCAGACGAGGGCACATGGGTGCCACCCAACACAGCATGGCACTGGTCCCTGCGGTACACACAGAGAGAGAGAGAACGAGAAGAGAAACACGATGAGAAAAGACAAGACGAGAAGAGACCAGATGAGCTCTCTTGGATCTGTAGTTACCAAGAGTAGAGAAGAAAAGAATGAAATGCACACACACACTCACACACTCACAGGTGTGAAGCTCACAGTCCCAGCGGTGTGTTTGTTCCTCTTACAGTCTCTGAATCTGGCAGAATATAGTAGCATCATCTCTGCAGCGGTCTACAAAAAGACAGAGAGACAGATGCTTCATTCCATACTCAGTGTGCTTTAAGTGAAAACAGAGACTCTGAAATATAGCGGAGACAGAGCACTGCTATTATAATGAAGAAGAGGAAGAGGAATGCCCAAATATGACAGCTCTCGAAGACTAAGCCCCGCCTTCCAAAGAAAATAGCCAATAAGCAGTCACCGCCAGCCTCACATTGCACATCGACTGGATCGCAACGTTATTTTAGTATCCTTGATATACTTAGTTTTTCCTAACTACTTAAAATCAATTGCAGTTTAATTTTAGTTTTAGTAATTTTGTCGTTTTTATTATTTTTTGTATTTATTAACTTGAAATGAACGTGAAATAAAAGTGAAATAAGTGAAAAATTTAATTTAAAGGTGCCATAGAAAGCATTGAGAGAATATTTTAAATAGTTGTCTGATATGTTCATAGAAGGTATGTAGCTTAGGTAAGGGGAAAAAATGCCCAGAAACGGTTTAACAGGTCCATTTACAACCCTAGAATTTGACCCTAGAATGAAACAGTCTGTTTTTG
>JAUCMS010000008.1:103767-115333 GCA_032357445.1 Enteromius radiatus | reverse complement strand
TTAACTTTTTAATATTTAATACAATATTAATAATTTATATATTTGATTATTAATTATGTAATTTTAGATACATACATTTTATATTTTTTATAATTAGTAAATATAAGCAAACTTAACTCACGATTAATAAATTAATTTTAAAGTGTTCATAAGTAATACATTTACAAACAAAACGTACTGTAAAGTATTGCCTATTTCTGTTACATGATTTGTCATTTTACACATTTTACGCACACCAAAGGCTTTGGGAAACTCGAAAGTAAGATTTAAAATAGTAACAATATTTTATTGATTTGTATATAATAATTTAACTTTTAAATAACTAAAAATTAAATTATATACACCATTTTATTTAATATTTAAAAGGAGAAACCTTTTTTAATTATTATTATTTATTTTTATTATTTTTATTATTATTATTTATTTTTTTTAAGCAGGACACTCTAATAAACCATCTTCTGCTTCTGTTAGTTGTTGATAATCTTTATGGATTTAATCTTGCTTTCCATGACAATGAGGAAGGCTGGTTTTAGGCTCTTAATTGTCCCGTCTTAAAGAAACACAGGAAGCTGAATTGGATTCAGATTGAATGTGGACGCAGATTGAACTGTAGAAGGGGACCGGGAGAGAATGCATTGTGGGTCGGCGCGGTATAAATGGAGGACCAATCAGAGCTCCCCGTGGACGGGGCCGTTTCTGGCAGCGCTTGAATAAATCTGCCTCATGGAAGCTTCTCAATGGTCTGATTGGGTCCGGTGCCAAACGTGATGATGTATTCTGCTTAGATAAAGTGCGGCTGAATGTTAATCAGATATTTGCTCCCCTCGCTCCCCGGATCAGAGGAAAACGTTCATTTTTGCTTTTCTTCTGGGAACAAAGAAAACTGGATCTTTTATGAAGTCGTATATGAAACGCATTTCTATATATATATAAGTAAGAAAATAAGTTAAACTAAAAATGACTAAAACCCTGAAAATATAAAAAATATATCAAAAAGGAGAATGTAAAATTAAGATATAAATATATATATAAAAAAAAATAATAAAATAAAAAAAAAATATATATATATATACACACACACATACATAATTAAGTTGAATAATTAAAAGAAAACTGAAATAAATAAATTAAAGCTAAATGTGTACCAGAAATTAATTAAAATAATATATATCTTTTGTTTTTTAATTAATTAATTTATTTTTTTAATTAATTTCTGGTACACATTTAGCTTTAATTTATTTATTTCAGTTTTCTTTTAATTATTCAACTTAATTACTTCAATTAGATACCAAAGCAACATTTCTAATTTTTGTTTACATTAAGTTTTTCCATTTGATTATTATTATTGTAAGCATAAATAATTATATAAAATGAATGTATATAAAACTTATAATTATTAATTGTATAATTTATTAATATTGTGTTATATATTAAAAAGTTGAATCTTTTGATATTACTTCATGTTTTTTCTTTTTTTTGGTAAAATGGTATGCAATTCATTGAAGTACTGTTTTTTAAAGTTTCCTATGAATATAGCCTATAATGTGGATATGTGAAATAATAAATACAAAAATCAATTTGAGCAATTTTCACAAACACAGCAATTTTCACTACAGCCAGCAATGACAAACCATATGACGAATCAGTCCCGCCGCTGGACGATGCACACACTAAACTTTATTATTATTAAACCCGTTTGGCTCAGGTAAAGCTTAGCATCTGTTTAAATCCACACTCAATCAATCAGCTTCGCGAGCCCAAAAAGCAGCGGGATCCTCGCGCTGGTAATAAAATATTAGCAATAATCCGCTAGACAGATATTCACCAAAATCAAGCTCGCAGACTCACAGTGTTAAAAGAATCACGGTAAGCTCTTTAACGAGCTGTAACGAGTGTAGTGTCCTCTCTGCGTGCGACTGAGATCCCAGAATCCTTTGTAAAATGCCCCCTGCAGACGTCTACCCATAACGCACCACACTGATACCCCTGTGTGCTGGCGTCTGTGCCTGCCGACGGATGCCATGCCAATTTCCGGTGTCACGTAAACGCTTTGTGCTCTTTTTTTTTTTCCCTTGCACGCTTTTAAATATTTGGACGCCTTTAGGGAAGATGCATTATTCATTCAAAATTACATTTCATTTGCAATGGGGGAAAAAAAAAGAAACCTGTAAAAGCAAAGGGGGAAAATCTTATCAAATCGATTCGATTCCTGCCCTTAAACGACCACACGGAGGCCTGGCATCATATCAGAGTCAGATCTCCAGATTAATCGCACGTTTAGCAGACAGAAAACCAGGGAAAGAGTGAATGAAGGTTAGAAGAGAATGAATAAATGATTCTTCACTCTGCATCTGACGGGTGATTCGTACTTCTCCGTAGTTTAAAACGAATCAAAGTTTGATCAAACGTTACATTTTGCGATAAAAGATACATTTTTACATGATTTGTGTTTAATTACCCCTTTGCAAAATTTTCAACCTTTTACCGCAGGCCATTACAGAACAAATTACCAATCCATAAATGTGATGTATATTGTGCAAAACTGCAACTGGAGTTTTGCACCTGTTCAAAGACACAGGCAATGCACTTTCAAAGATCACATAGAAATAAATCAGAAGTTCCCAGAAGACTGCTTATATTCCCAGAGTGTGTGTGTGTGTGTGTGTGTGTGTTAAATTCCCAGCGCCGGTGTTCGATTCTCCATCGAGTCGGTGCTAAACTCTGTGTTTCTCTGTAAGGCGAGCAGTGTTGTTGGATGTGGATGTGAAAGTTGGAAGGCTGAATTCCTGCAGGTCTGTGGCACAGTGTTGATGTCACTGTTTATTCTATAAAACTTTGATATGACACGTATAAATCATTCACTAAGGAAATGATTGCCTCAAACAGAATGCGCCGCCTTTCGCTGCATGCTGAAACATTAATGCTTTTTAAGTCATAAATTATGACATGGCAATTTCTGTGCCGCGGGGGTCCTCTTCTTCTGTGCGCGCACACACACACACAAACACTACAGCTGGGATGAACGGTCCTGCAAGCACGACAAAGATCTTTTTTATTGTGACCTAAATGTCTCTCCACATGAGAGAATCTCTCACTAAATCACCTTCTAGTTTTCCAGAACAGAAACACGACGCCTGATTAAACAAATCAGAGAATATTAGTCAAAAATACAGACCGATTCTGTGTAAAGATGAGCTCTGCACATGTTTTTACTTATGAACATTATGTTGTTTCCAACCTGTATGGCTTTCTTCACATGAATTACAACTTAAATTGTCTGTTTCTTACATGAAACATATGACCCAGGTCTTGGAATATGTTGCGGGTTTTATATGAAGCATTTTATGATACATATATGGTGTTTTTATATATTTTGGAGCTTGAAAGCACCATTTCCTATCGCCTTAAACATGTAGAAGATCAACAAGGATATTATTTTACTTTATCTGAGTTAAACCGTAATAGCTCATATCCATTTGTTTGTATTTTATTTATTTTTTTCAATATATTATATCTGTTGTAATCAATATAATTTTAAAATATACACAGAACAATAAAATAAAAATAAATAAATAAAAGGTGAATAAATAAAGAAAAAAAAATAAAAGAGCAAAAGCAACACAAAAATGAATTCAGGAATAAATTTAATAGATTTCTTTGCATTTGTTTAGTCAAGTAATATAATCCTTTATTTATTTTCCTAATGTTATATATTTATACATGCATTTCTTCAGATTTGGCCCTTCAAAAGTGACAATAAGAAAAAAAGAAAAACAAGTCTGAAACAACATGAAAATTAGTAAATTAAATATTTTTATGTTTATTTTATTTCACATTTATCCATTCAGAGATTTTATGTGAACTATTCAATTAAAGAATTAGCATTTCAAATGAACGTTATATGAGCGTTTTAACATTTAAAAAACCCTAATGTGTATTTTTCTTGATTGTCAGGCTCCACGCTCTCATCTGAGTGTTTGGTTCAGGTGCGATGTGTCTTAAGATGCTGTAACATATGTGAAGAGAGCGCACAGAATCCATATGAAAGACACACAAAAGCTCAGCGTCGAAGCGTCTGCCATATGCCAGCGCTGACAGCCTTAATAACACACGCCGCTCATATCACAGATCTCATATCCACTAGATTTAAAATGACATCTCCTGTCCTCTTCCACTTCACTAGACACAAGCAACGCTCAACATGAGACCCAGTTCATTCCAGACATCACAAGAACAGATTTCAAAGCATAGCTGACCACTGAAGATGACAAACATTATTGAACGAACCGATAAATAAATGACAAATTCACCAACCGATGATCCACACAAAGAAAACTAATAACAAAGGTATCATAGGATGTCTACATGATAGTATAAACGTGGAAAAAAATGACATTTTATTTTAAACCCTCATGCAAGGTGCAGAAATCAAAATGTGACTTGCCCAGGTATTCACTTTTTCACATATTTTAGTACATCAGGGCTTCTGGAGGTTTTACTAAAGCAGATTTAAGACTTTAAAGATCTTTCTAAGACCAAGTAAAGAAAATGGAAAGAGAAACAAAAAAAAAATTAATGAAAATGAGTGAGATCATGATTAAAAAAGGTTAAAAAAATAAACTAGTTTTGCTAAATTTCTTAGAAAACAGTACTTTAAAGCTTAATTTTGCATCTCAAGCGATTGTTTAGATATCAGTACTGATAAAAAGACAAGGATATTGAGGAAGATATCATTTTTTTGTCCACATTTAATACCTGCAGTATTATGTAGTATATATATTTTATGCATTATAAAAGCATTATCTTACATTCTGCATGTCCGGTAAAATAACCAATGATTTGAGCTCATAAAATCTTAGCCAATCACAAGCCATCTTCAGATTTTCCCAAAATGCACTGCACTTCACTTCACACACCACATAAATACATCGAGGGAGCAGCTCATATGATCAAATGCATCTCACATACTGTAAAACTCATGCGACCAAAAAAAAAAACTTGCTTGTTTTTCTGTGAAATGAATATCCCGTGTGAATATAAATACAAACAGAGTTTACGTTACATTAGCACCCCCGTCACGCACACGCGAAACAAAGAAATGAGAGAAATGTGCAAACGTACATGATAAAAGCATGCTGTCAGACATCTGGCTTTCTGCAAAACTTCTGCTTGGCATGATGACGGCGTGTTTGTGAGGTCAGGCAGAGACGCGGGACACGCGACCCCGTTAGAGCGAGCGCACGAGGCTGAACGGAGATCAGCGGACGCGGGTGAAATGAGCGGTCACCTGCTGCGAGCCGTAATGAGCACCTGAGACTCACCGAGACCATCCGGAGCGTTCCAGCAGAAATCAGGAGCGCCGTCCTTCCAGCTGACCCGACGGACGGACAGCTGAATCACAGCGGCCTGTGGAAACACACAACAGCAAAAATCACGTCAGATCTCATCGACAGAGACATCACGGACTGCTCTGAGAATATAATGTGTATTTGACATAAGTGCATTACATTACATCAGCAACAGTACTAGATCACATTCATTTGTTTGTGTTTATTATACACGTTTATCTGCTATAATCAATTTGTCCATTTCACACTCACTGGAAATAAATAAAACATAATAAAAAAAAAAAAAATAAAAAACAGTAAGTAATAGATTCTGGACTTAATTTAATTTAATGTATTTGGACTAAATTTAAATTGAATGAATCGTTTTCCCAAATTATTAATTTATTTATACATTTATTAATGCATAACATGTCCTTCCTAACCCATTATTTAAGCAAGTTTGAGACATTTACACAAAAAAAGGGATGAAAAATGCAGTATGCATTGCTCGTTGCGTTACACAAGCAATGTTGTGTTATGATGGGACAATGGTTTAGCACAGCTATAAAATAAATAATGAATAAATACATTTAAAAATACAAAATAAAAATACTGTACACCAAAATGAAATGCATACAACCTTTCCATTACAGACAAATTAAGAATATCTGTCCATATTTTAACATCTAGACTCATTATTTGATCAGACTGCCAAAGGTTAAGACATTTTTCCAATAAAGGAAATATTTAAGCAATAATAAATATTGAGCAAAAAAACATGGCTAAAAAATGCATTCCACAAAGCAATGCATTTCACTTTCCATTTACAAATTAAGCACAGCAATTCCTTTTGTTTTGTTTTTTACATCTTTCTCCTACTTAACTCATAATTTGATTAGACGACAAAAGATTTGGCCAATCTAAAATACATTGCTCACTGCAATCAATGCATAGAGGCCATAACGTGACAACAGCATGCTACGGTTTAAAATTATTATTTCCATGCATATTTAAAAAAACATATAGAGTGCATACACTGCAAAAACAAAACATTCCACAATGCAATGCATTTAATTTTTATTTATTTATTTAATATCAGTTGCATTTTTATATATATTTCTCCTTAACTCATTATTTAATCAGACAGCCAAAGGTTGAGTTGCATGGTTTAAAATGATAATAAGGCATAATGCCTTGTTTATAAACAAAAAGACTGATCAGTATGCAGTGCAGTAGTATGCAGTGCACCAGCAGTGCTGGTTGAGAGCAGAACACACAGGCCTAACTGGCACAGCGCGCTCCAGTATTCCAGCTCATGCGGGGGCACGCGGTCTGATGTCTGGTGGAATGATGCCAGATGACTCCGGGGCATCGGGGGAAGGAGGGCTGTGAAAGGAGAGCGACTCTGTGCCAGGATCAGCCTGTTCTCTGGGCAACAAAAGGCGGCACACATTCAGCTAGAGCTGTGCCAAACGTAGGCCAGCGTCAGTGCCATCGAGGAGGAACTCGAGGGGAGGTGGTGTTTCTGAACAATGTGCCAGGCTGAGAGACGGCAGCCAACCAGAGATCAGCGCCTGACAGAAACATGGACACACCACGGCACAGAGAGATGGAGGCTCATGTCTCCCATGTATTTTTAAGTGATGAATGGACGGGAGACGTGTAGAGACTCTCTTCTGACACGGCAAGATGGCGTGTTGAAAGACGAGGTCAGCGATCCGGGGAACGAGAGAAAGTAACATGACGATATAAATACTAGGGCTTAATCTCGACTAATCGCATTCAAAATAAAAGTTTGTGTTTGTACTATGTTTGTGTACTGTGTATACTTATTTTGTATATAAAAACACACATGCATGTATTAATATATACACACACACACGTGCAGTATACATAAATATAGTCTGTTAACTAACTTTATTTGGATGCGATTAATCGTTTTGCAGCCCTAATAATTTTTTTTCATTTGCAAATTTCACTTGGGCTCATCAGCAACCACCTAACAACGCTTTAGAAACCTTCAAAAAAAAAACATAGCAATGCCCTGGCACCCGTCCAAAACACAATAGCGACTAGCAAATTGCACTGAAATCCACTCAGAGCCACTGCAACTTGGCAAAGCGCTGAAACCCTTCAAAACACCATGGCAACGCCCCTCAGAACGCCATAGCAACGCCCTAAAACCATTTAAAACATCACAGCAATGGTCTAACAACGCGCTGAAATGACAACACCTCGCAACACTTTGGAAATGTGTTGAATTTCAGTCAAAACAACATGGAAACCGTTTAATGAAACCGCAGACCTCAGTGATGCAACGGTTTAGGAATTAATTACTCAGAACACCACAGCAACGCGGTAAAACACGCAACCTTCAGGAAAATTAAGGGGTTTTAAAGATAAAACCAAAAGCACATGATTAATATAGACAAGTCATGGTAACCATAAACTAACCTTGCTACACTAACTACTGTTTCAAGTTCCAGTCGTACGTTTTGTCGCTCTATTGGTTAAAAAACACACCTGTGTGCGTGTCGCGGAAGAACATTGCAGCCGGAGCTACTTATGTCTACGACGAATCACGCAGGTACTGTGCTGCTCCGCAGCGGTACCTACCCGAACCAGTCTACATAGTCCGATTATAAACAGTTATTTATAGGTGTCCGTAGAGATTTAGGACAAGCCAAAAACACTTTTTGGAAAATGGATTCAAGGTGTACTCGCTTATTATATAATTTTTATATTTATATTTATATAATTTTTGAAGACACACAAAAAGCCTACCTTAAGTTAGCTAGCTTTAACCATGGAATTGCTGTAAAACTTTGATCATACAAATTCAGCCAAATTATTACAACGACTGTGGTAATTAAAACCATTAAAAATGGCTAGATCCACACAAAGCATTCTTGTTTGGTGAAAGCATTAACGTTACTCACATTTTCCTCAGAACCCCCAAAATGTAGTTCACCTTACAATTTAGCATTGTTTTCAACAAGACTTATATTAATGCTCTTGTCACATCTAAATTAAGGTAACTTTAAACCTAGTTAACAGCTGCCCCTCAGTGGCAGTTCCACCATTTTGTTTACCTTCAAACAGAAATTCCCGCGTCAGTGCCAACGACATTCTCTCGCGCGCAAAAATGATTGACGTTTCCGATTGGTTTAAAAGCTGCGGGACTTCTATTTCTGCTCTTTTTATGCGTGTCGCGCAGTTATTAAGACAGTCTGTGCGATGTCACACGACACCTGTGTCACTCACATATCTGTCAGCTTGTAGTGACATTTTATCCGAACTCCCAAAAACCTTTATAAAGCATAAAAAACATCTTGACTCCAGTGTAGTGTGGTTTTAAAACCGTTCGCCCGTTTTGTTGCCTCAGTGTTCCCTATTTATTAAAACTACCGTCCAGATGCAGAAAGCAGCTCTAGACCGCGAACTCGGTCCTGAAGCATGCACTTATTATTTCGTTATGTTTCATTGCTGTCCAAAATCCAGTTTGACCGCGTCTGACCCATCTGCTAAAGCGTTCAACTCCATTTCGGCTCAACTCACTGATTTCGGAGGTGGAAAAGGAGCATTTTGCACAACAATATGGAGCAAAATATAGCTACATTACAGCTCAGAGTTTATTACACAGAGAAATGAAGCTCAGATGTGGCTTGGTCTGTGAACTGGCCTTATTTAATACATTTACGGAGTAAGATACTTGCCTACTTTAATTATAGAGAATAGAATTAAAATGTAAAATTGAAGCTACATATTTACCTTGTATAAAAAAGGCATAACTAATTCGTTTTTTTTTCCTGATAAACGTTAAACAAAAATAATGCATGCTCTTCATTATTAGATGAGCCTATCATTTTTGTTACAATTACAAAACGTGCCGGTTTTAATAGCTTAAATAAAAACAAAAATACCACTGAATATATGTCATTTTCGTAATGCTTTATTTTATTTAACACAATCAAAAATGCCTTTTGGTGTCATTTACGCACATTTTCCAAAGAAAACTATCCCTATCAATATAATATTCCCCTAAAATGATACAGAATTAAATTAGTATTAAAACAGAATGTACTTGTTCTTAATAAAAGGAGCATTATTGCATTTGCGAATAATAACCAAATCTGAAAATAAAGGCGTATTTTGATCAGGTATCAACAAGAAATTAAACAAAGACGTTTTTATTTCGTTACTGGTTTTAGGATTAGTGTTATTTTAGGTGTTAATAATTAACTAAAAATAGAAATTAAAAAAATATATAAACATAGCCTAGTCATATTCGTTAGATTTACGAGAACAAGAATTGATCTATAAATGCTTAATCAATAGCCTTCTTTCTCGAACAAAAACACTGGTTTAAAAACACGTTTGCCTTTATCCTTCAAAAACGATATTCGAGCATCTATATTTACCAAATATCATAGTTTATTATTTCCTGAAAACGCAATGTTTAAAATGTATTTTTTAAATGCACGATAATTATTCTTTAATGCAAACACGCCACGTTATTCAAATAATTAAAACAATCATTTTAGTTTTAATGACTGTAAGCCTTCCCCGTTTCGTGTTTCTTTGTAATTATTGTGATCTAAACAAACGTAAAGATAATACTCCAAACACACGCGATGGTTTTTGAACGGATCTCTCCATCAGGTTTTGCTTTGGTGTTTAATCGCGGAGCTCCTCTCGATTGCGTGGCGTCTGCTGCCCCCCAGCGGCCGGAGCAGGAACAGCAGCATGCTTTTCTCAACAAAACCCCAACGTTACAGCCAAAACATGCATTTAGATTAATTCGTTTAGCATTAAATCCACAATATCAACCGTTCCAAAGCTGATAAACAACAGTAGCCACGTGCCTTTGAAAAAGGATCGACTTTATTTACATTTCAGGAGGGTTTTTAGATAAAAATGACTGATCCAGGGCCTCGTTGAGACAAAGCGGTGCCTTCCCTCGCTCTCTCTGTCGTCTGAAGGCGAGCTGAGGGACGGATCCGGCGCTCGGCAGTGTCTGTGTGTGTGTTGGTGGTGATTTTGCCCAGTCATGTTGGCGGAGAGAGACGCCCGTGGAGAGATTGCAGCAATATGTCGTGTCGTCTTTTCCTCTTCAGTGACTTTCTCCCTTCTTACCCACAACCTGCGTTTCACACACACACAATGAAAAGTGAACCACGTCATGTAGAATGTGAGCTTATAATTAGTTAGTGCTGTCAAACGCATCCAAAATAAAAAGTTTGTGTTTACATAATATATTGGTGTATATTTATTATGTCTATATAAATACAAACACATGCAGGAATGCACTTAAGACAAATGTGTTGCGTTTATTTATATGAATATATTTCTGTAAATGGGCGAAATGTGTCTTTATATTTACATAATGCATATACACAGTACAAACACATATATTATGTAAAAAAACATTTAATTTGGTTGCGATTAAGCACTAAAAGTAATGCATTACAATTATCGTTATTGTCCACACATGAGGAACAAAGTAAGTCCCATATTTCCTTCTGAATTAAAAAGTAATGGTTTACTGTACTAGTTAATGAAGTAATGTGATGATGTAACCCCCAGCTCTGGAAATGACTGAACGGTGGGATCAGGATATTTCTCACCCGTTTGAAGTCGTTCATGTTCGTGGCCTGGACAGGAGTCCCGATAAACGTCAAGTAGTTGACTTTTGTCGTCTCCTCGTCTCCTTGGTTTGACTTGATAAATAACTGAACGCAAAAACAGGTGGAAACCTTTGATCAAACGCTTCAAATCAAGCACTTCAGAGAAGAAAACACTTTAAAACCAGAGATAGCATGACATTAAATAAGACTTTATAAATTATCTTTTATTGATATAGGGACTTGTTCATGTACTGCAGGTGTATTTTGATATGCCTTTAATCATTTATTTTTATTAACAATATTTCAAGGGAGAAAAATAAAGTTATTATGAATTAAATAAGGTTATTTTTTATAAAGTTTGTGAGACATTTGCAATTGATCTGCATCGTAAGGTTACAAAAACAATATTGTTAGGATTTCACTAATGTAATAATACAGGTGTATTTATATTGAGAGGACGGTTTTTATTTATGACTTCATTTAAATTACATATAGTAATTTCTGAGCTGTTTTATTTATTTACTTACTTTTTTCTCCCTGGAAATATATATGGTTTCTTTAAATATTAACTTGTTTATTCCATCAAAAAAATAAAATAAAATAAAATATATA
>JAUCMS010000008.1:79185-89759 GCA_032357445.1 Enteromius radiatus | reverse complement strand
TGTCCATGTACTCAACTCTTATTATTCAACCATGCCAAGCTCAATTCAGTTTTCCATTCTATGGCACCTTTAAATCTAAGGCCACCCAAGATTAGGATGACTCTGACGGCACCCATTCACTGCAGAGACACTGATGCAATGCTACATTTCTCCAAATCTGATGAAGAAACAAACTCATCCTGATCTTGAATGGCCCGAGAGTGAATACGCTAATCATGTTTGGGTCAACGATATATGTAATTGTGCAAAACTCAGGATGTTGTTTGTGTCAGTAAACAACACAGATGTTTGTTTGTTGTCGTTCTCAGATAACTCCACCCACTCTGGTGCAGACCCAGGTGGAGGGCGGCTCCACGCTCTTCGGACTCAACTACTTTGGTGAGAACGCGTACCTGACGCAGTCGTCTCAGCTCTACCTGGAGACCTGCATCCCTGCGCTGGGAGACACTTTCTGCATCGCGCAGTCGTACCGAGCCGAGCAGTCGCGCACCCGCAGACACCTGTCGGAGTGAGTCTGGGAGCCTTCAGCATTCATTCAGTCACACAGACAGAAGCGTGTCAGTGTAATGTGTGTGTGTGTTTGTGTTCAGGTACACCCACATCGAGGCCGAGTGTCCCTTCATGTCCTATGAAGACCTTCTGAACCGTTTGGAGGATCTGGTGTGTGATGTAGTCGACAGGGTCCTGAAGTCTCCTGCTGCTCAGCTGCTCTACGACATTAACCCGGTATGACCTGGAACCATCATATTATTTCACAGTTTAGGCCTGAATTATGTTATACAAGCTTACAAGACCATTAACGCACCATTAACGTAGATGTTCATTTTTATAGTTAACTTGTAAAATATATTATCATGTAAAATCATTAATGTACTACCTTGTTCCAACATTAATAGTCATAAGCAGTTTATAAATACAGCTATAAATACCTTGTTCTTGGTTTGTGAGCATATCTAAACGTACACAAAAACAGACCTGACTTACTCATGAATTACAGCAGGAACATGTGTTAATAAAGCATTTAATAACACACTGAGCAACTAATAATATTTATTCATGTACATTTAAATAATTTATTAATCATTTACTTAGATTTTCTAAATGATCTTATTAAACACTGACAACTCTTAAATAACTGGTTTGTAAATAACGTAATAATTAAAAAAATTATAAACTGATCATTAAAGTATGAAAATACAATTATTAAACATATTATATATGCTCAGGAACAAGGCGTTTATAGATGCGCTTGTAAACTGTTTACTAATGCATAATAGTGTTGGAATAATGGTTTATAAAGGATTAAATAAATGCTTAATAATGCTTGACTAATCATTCATAGTTTGTAGTTATTATAAAGTTTTACCCAAATATTTATTTTATGTTACAGTCTTTTGTAACAGTCTTTTATCTATTAATTTATTATATTTACTTAAACAATTAAAAATTTTATAAATTTATAAATAAACAATTTTATTGATTTTTCTTCCAGTTTAAGTCATTTGTTAAACTTTTAAATAAATTGACATTTTTTTAAATTTCCTTTTATTATATTTCAGTTAAAGTTTCTTGTATCTTATATATATATATAAATTATTTTTATTTTTTAATGAAAACAACATTGTCCCAAATCACTGGAAAGGTCATGGAAATGAATCTTAAAGTATTTGAAGCTTTTAATTCGTTTTCAACATTTCAACATAATTTTATGAACATTTAAAATGTTGCCTTAGCAGCTGACCAAAAATGATGTCGTTTTTTTTATTTTAGTTTTTGTTAGTAATAAAAACATTGTTACAAATAATTAGGAGGCTCATAGAAAATTGGTCCAAAAGTATGGCAGCTGAATATGTGCTGTAAATCTCTATATATTTTTCTCTCTTGCAGGACTTCAAGCCTCCCAAAAGGCCGTTCAAGAGGATGAACTACACCGAGGCCATCGAGTGGCTTAAAGAGCACAACATCAAGAAGGATGATGGGACATTTTATGAGTTTGGAGAGGTGTGTTTCATTCAGTCTCGTACATTTATTTCCAAGAGCGCAAAAGCTTGGATATCTGACTCTTTGTGTGTGATTTCTGCAGGATATCCCAGAAGCCCCAGAGCGACTGATGACCGACAGTATTAACGAGACCATTCTGCTGTGTCGCTTCCCAGCCGAGATCAAGTCCTTCTACATGCAGCGCTGCGCTGAGGACCGCCGCCTCACCGAGTCGGTCAGGATCCTGAGCCAATCACAACCTACTCAGTGTTTAAACATGCAGATATATGTTGATACAGACCAATGCTACATGCAGAAAAGACATGAGTATACTACAATGCCAGTATCAGCAGAGCTGTGTTGTAATTCGCTTGTGTGTGTGTGTCAGGTGGATGTGCTGATGCCGAACGTGGGTGAGATTGTGGGAGGCTCCATGCGTATCTGGGATGCTGAGGAGCTCCTGGATGGGTATAAGAGAGAGGGAATTGACCCCACCCCCTACTACTGGTACACCGACCAGGTAACGGCCTGTTGGCTATATTCAGTCAGAAATTAATACTTCTATTCATCAAGGATGCATTAAATTGATCAAAAGTGACAGTAAAGATGTTTATAAAGTTACAAATGATTACTTATACTTTCTATACATTTGTGAATCCTGAAAAATAGTTTTCAAAAATGCACAAATATTTTCAACATTGATAATAATCAAAAATAATCAGTATATTAGAATGATTTCTGAAGGATCATGTGAAGTAATGATGCTGAAAATATCATAATTTCCCTTTTTTTATGTCAAACGATTAATCGCATCCGGAATAAGTTTTTGTACAGTATGTATGTGTGTGTTCTGTGTATATTTAGTATGTGTGTATAAAGCCTCAATATACATACATATTTAATATAATACAGATTTATATATACTGTATGTGTGTGTATTTATGCACATAATAAATATGCACAGTACACACATGCAAATAAAACTTATTTTGGCTTTTTTAAATGTGGTTAATCATTTGACAGCACTAATTGTTCAAGTAAATGCTGCTTGGTGAGCTAAAGAGACTTTCAGACACATCTCCAAGCAGCTTGACGTTTATGTATTTGCATGGAAATTGTCTTAATTTTAATTATGCATTGTTGGTATACCACGAAGTTTAATTTATAATAAAAAGTGTAAAGTATTTAATTAATAATTAATAACTAAGGCATGTTTTCAGGAAGAATATTGAATCCTTTTTACTTTATAGTCTCATGCACCATTATAGCAATACCTAGAATCAAGCAGCACTATTTTAATATATGGCATGCCACGTGGAATCTTCTATGCCTTTTTTAAAAGACAATGCAAATGTTGTTTATAAAAATTAAAATAAACTACTATTTGATTCATCGAAATACACTAGAAAATTTACTTAGAAATTGGTACAAAATTTCACAAATGATTACAGAAACAGCAAGCAACACTGAATTAAACATGACATTTTGACAGAAAAAAAAGACTGAAATAATATTTATATTTTAAAACACTCCGATAATCTTCAACTTCATCATTATACAGTGTAGTTTGGATATAATACTGTTGTTAAATTTGACAGAAATGCTACCAAAGTCATGTTTAGTATATTGTGTGGATGTTTGTGTGTTTCAGAGGAAGTTTGGCACGTGTCCTCATGGCGGATACGGTCTGGGTCTGGAGCGATTCCTCACCTGGCTGCTGAACCGTCATCACATCCGAGACGTCTGCTTGTACCCTCGCTTCATCCAGCGCTGCCGACCTTAAGCACACACACACTCACACACACTGCAAGAGACCAACTAGGAAATCAAATTAATCTCTCATTGCTGGAGACCATATTTATGTCATGTTTAGCACTCTAATCAGAAGACGGTTTGAACGGTGATTCAGTGTTGATTTATATTCTTGTAATATTCATCTGTGGCATAACAATAAATCAATGAGATCATGCATTTGTGTTTGATTCCACTAGAGGGAAGCAGAGAATATTTTGTCTATATGACCATATTCAGAAGAAATGAAGGTTTGCAACCCAAACAGAGGCTGAAGAATAGAGATGAATATGTTTTTTTATGTTATGGCTTGTGGCAGAACCGGTTACAGCAGGAAACACTTGTTAAAGACAAATTTGATTTACTTCCTTGTGACTCAAATACAGGTTTTGTTTGTTTTTTTGCTTGTGGGTGAAGATCAGGACACAAGCTAATGATGCGTGGGGAAAGATGGATTAGAAATTATTATAAAATTAGAAATTTGATTGTACTGAAGTCATAGAATAAATTATTAAAAAATATATTTTTGACAAGCAAAAATATATTTTGCCCTGTAATTTTATTATGATTTTAGATGATAAACGTTCGATATTGTGGCCTAAACCCCCAGAAAAATTAAATAAATTTTATTTGAAAATAAAAAATAAAATGACAACTCAAAGGTTAAAAGTATACTAATATTAAAAAAAAAGAATTATATTAAAAATGTATAAAAATTTGCCTTAAGAGGTTATTTTTTCATTTATTTATTTTATTGTGTATTTAGTTTATTAAATTTAAGTATGGCAGTATTAAAAAAGACATTGCTGAGTTATCCTACATCTATTTTAAATAAATGATAAATGCTGCTTTTAGTTCTGCATTTGGTCAACAAATGAAATACAGACTCTGTAGTTTATTTATCCTACGAAGTTAGTTGTGTATTTTCTGTGAATGAACGCGCGTGACGCAAGGCTCTCGTCGCGGCGTGCGTGCGTGCGCACGGGGGCGGGGGCAGTGTACGTCATCACGCCGTGATAACAGCGGCACCGATCAGCGGCTCTATATCGGAATTTGGGCGCTCTAGAAAGACTGAGGGGAAAAAAGAAGCGCTTTCATTCTGCAGTTTGAGCACTTCGCTGTTTTCTGCCGTTGGGAAACGAGGAGACTTTACGCCAGAGCGCGAAATAATGGCGGTTTTGGGAGGCGCGTGCCGGCTCGTGCAGCGTAAGTGTGTTTACGACTCTGAATACACACATGACATTCACTCATTCATTCACTGAGCTGCTTATATAATCATCTGTATCATTAATCATGCAGAATGAACAGTGCAGGGGCTGAAATGAGCCGTGTGCATGTCAGCTCTGTTCATGAAGGTTAAAGTGACTCGATGACTTTTTCTTCCTGCAGCTCCTCAGGGAATAATCGCGCGCAGACAAAGCGTATGTTTTCATTGTTGTATCGATGATTAAACGAGTGCACGAGGTTTACACGCGCGAATCGTCAACAAAAAGCAGCAGTTAAAGTTTCCGTGGCGTTAAACATCATGTTACACAACGCACGCTTTCACAACTTGCGTAACCACGGCAACAGCGACCCCGAGCGGCCGCGCGGCGCTACTGCAGCGCGCTCCTGCCACAATACAGGTTAAACACGTATAATAACATTTGCTTTTAAATAGTTATCATATAATACATACCACTGTATTATGTCCTGGTGTTGCGCTCTGTCTTAAAAATGTTGACCAAATTATATTTAATAGTGTATAACAGTACTAATCTAATCTAGGTTTTGTGTTAAAATGTTTTTTTTTCCACTAGTTAATAAAAAAAATAAGTGTTTTTTTATTTAAATGAAATTAAAGTTAAAGTTTCATTAAAGTTTTTATTAATTTTTTTTGTCTAGCCAAATTGTAAGTATTCCAAAAACATGTCAAGATCACATTTAAAAATAAAACGTGGAAAGAAAAATTATAATCAATTTGTTTTGCGTGAAGAAAATTATGATTACAAATTATTACATTACTATAATGCAAAGAACTTACTTATTACTTTAATAATTGTATATTACTCATAAATTATAATATAGTCAAATGATTAATCACAAATAAAATAAGTTTTTGCTTGCATAATGCTTGTGTGTGTACTTTATTTATTTATATATATATATATATATATATATATACACACACTAAATGACTTAAAATTAAATCTTAACTTAAAATTTAAAAAATACTATAGAAGTATATAAATAATAATAAAACAACACTTGTTTCTTTTTTTCAGAATAATGCAGAATTATTAAATTCACAAAGACATTTAATTAGAATTTTCTCTGGGAGAAATATTAGTTGCAATTAAAAATGTATTATCAAAAATAGGGTAATTTATTATCTTTATGATCTCCCTTTATTATCTTTTTTTCCCCTATAAAACTGAATCTGCAGGTGTGTTTAACATGTTTTGTTTTTGTTATCCTGGTGTGTGTGTGTGTGTGTGTGTGCAGTGGTCAGGTTGAGTCTGCCGGTGAGTTTGAGCAGGAGTGTGTTTCTCAGACGGCAGTCGACGGCCGCAGCAGCTGCGTTTGCCAGCTCCGCCGCTCCAGAGACTCAAGAGAACAGGTACAGCGTCTCCTGAACATCCACTCAAAGCCTGCTGGGAAATCATTAACAGCTTAGTCTCTACTTCTGTAGAAAACAACTCATGAAGTACCCAACCTGTTTTGCTACTTCTAATTAAACTTATTTTAAATAAATAAACATCATTGCTTGCTGTTGCAGTTCATTGTGAATGTGGACCTTTGCTTTTCAGTGTTGTTAAACGGTAAAAATACTAAAAATTAATTAAACACACACACACACACACACACAATAAAGCATAAATATTAGATTGAAGATTTAAACTTAAAAAATTTGACTAAAAATGAGAAATGTTGAGTGGACAATTGAAGTGAAATAATTGTGTGCAGGAGTCCTAAAACTGAAATAAACACACATTAAAGGATTAATAGAAAAAAAAAGTAAAATCTAATGTATAATTTATAATTTCTAAAATTTGATCATATAATATTTAAATTGTATTCTATTAGATAGATGCTATCTAACTGTCGTAAAATGTAAAGTTTAATACATTTAGTTTAAAAAAACAAAATAACAAAAAAATAATAAATAAAATTTAAACAAATATTTAAAAAAAAAACTAGTAAAAATTACTAAAGCATAAAATTATTATAAAATAAATTAAAATTAAAATGAACACTGAAAAAGTGAAAAGCTAATTCTAAATGTCAATAAATGTACTATTTATAATATATAAATAATACAAATTTAGAATAATGCATCATTTATAACTGGATAATACTGGAAGGCTTCTGCAGTCTCTCATGCTTTATTTTGCATTTATAAAATATTAAAGAAAAGACTTTGCATTTTTCCTCATTTGCTTGTTAATGTCCTGCTGTTTGGGTTCAGAATTGAATCCAGATCTCGAGATCCGCTCCACTCAAAAGTGTTGTGTTCGTTTCCTCTACAGAAAACCCAAAACAGGCATCCTGATGCTGAACATGGGTGGCCCGGAGAAACTGGAAGATGTGCATGATTTCCTTTTACGCCTCTTCATGGACACAGACCTCATGCAGCTTCCTGTGCAGAAGTAAGAGCCATGCTTCACCTAAACGAGCCCCGGAGCGATTATAACCCTGTCAAAGAGGAACCTGAAACACCTGTCATAGCTTCTGGCTTGTTTTGATGTCTGTTGCAGTAAGCTCGGCCCTTTCATCGCCAAAAGACGAACCCCAAAGATCCAAGAGCAGTACAGTAAGATTGGAGGAGGATCTCCCATCAAAGCCTGGACCACGATGCAGGGAGAAGGGATGGTCAAGCTTCTGGACGAGATGTGTCCCGAGACGGGTGAGAGAAATAATACACAAATACAGCAGCAATAAAAAAAAAAAAAAACCAAACAATTATAATAATAAATACTTTGCATTTATTAAATACATTTTACACACATTAATATACTACAATTAATTCTTTTTCACAGTATAAATGTTCATGAGGTTAAAACGTGTTAAATAATTACTAAAGCTCTATTTGCAGTAAAATAACTAAACATTAACATTAAAAAAAATAATGAAAATTAAGAATACAGCAGCACTAAAATATACATAGACACTTGAGTCTTAAATAAAATATCATTACGTTAGACTGTAGGAACAAATAAGAGATAAAAAATACAAATAACATGTATATCTAAAATGATTTTATTCTGGAAATAAGCACAAAATAAAAATAAGTAAATAAATAATAATTACATTTACATTAAAATATATTAATGTTATACAATTAATATTATGATATTTAAATAAATAATTATAAATAATATTTAAATATTTTACAAATAATATGTTACCTGCATTTATAGTATTACTTATATACAAAGTTTAAATGTGTTCTATATAGTGAGTGTTGGATAACTAATGTTTTTTTACAGGAACACGGCTCTGAATCCGTCTGAAGGTGTCGAGTGACTCTTGTAACGGATCGTAAACTAATCAGAGTGAAGCAGACAAACTGTCGTCTTTGTTGTTTGTGTTGAGTGCTGATAAAGTGTGTGTCTGGAGAGTGTGTGTGAATGATAGATGAACAGAGGAGTGTCTCACACACACACACACACCTCTAATAAACCAATTAATCTGTTTTTTGTTTTTAGGAAAATGTTTGTGGAGTTACTAAAAACTCAATTTTGCTCATTTCCAAGCAGCCTTTAAAGCTTATGTAGAATCTATAAAGTCTCTGATAAATTAATTTTAAAAATGCTTGTGATGCACTTTTTACTTATTTTTTTTTCTGTTATTATTAAAAAAAATTATATTTTATTAAAATTGTCTGAGTACCTACAGAATGTGTAAATATGAGAAATTTGTGAAGAACGCACTGTTGAATTGTGCAGTTTTAAAAGTAAAAAGAAAAGCCAACTTCCTGTTTGAGAAGATCCATATTCCTCTTTTGGTGAGGTTACTGGTTTTTCTTGCACAAACAAGATTTGGTTTCAAGTAAAACATTCCTGTGACAAAACATTCAATGAATGTATAAATAAAATAAACATTTCAAAAAGCAGTAAGCAAAAAGAAAACAGTGCTTAGGAAATACTTGTGTACAAATAAAAACTAATAAATTAACTTAATCTACAGTAAACTGTGTACATAAAACAGAGAAAACTATGTGCTATGTCAACATAAAAAATAACAATGCTAAATAGTACTATTAAGCAAAAATGTTGCAATTAAACAATCAATAAATTGCAAAAATTTAATTTAATCTTGAAATATATACACAGACAAAATGCTTCAATTTAAAACAAAAACATTACATATAAAAAAAACTGTATAAATAATACAAATAAAGACACCAGTTGGTAACTGGCTTTATCTCAAGGTGTCCTTGTGCACTTACTATTATACTAACAATTAATTCTGCATAATTACATGCAAGTAACCCTAACCCTAACTCTAACCATGTATTAAGTTCATGTAGTTAACTAATGTAACTCAGCACTTTAATGTATAATTACACTCTAGCAAGGACACCTTAAAATAAAGTATAAAGTGTAATTTAATAGGTATATCAATAATAAAAAATGCAGTGCAAAATAAACTGCTAAATTAAATCAATTATTTTGATTTTGGGAAAGTCATCAATGCCTGAATTTCACCCTAAACATCAGATTTAATCAACAGTTTAGCCGAAGAATTAACTCTGCTTACTGTAAAAAAAATAAAGTGTATTATTATAATAATAATAATAATAATAATAATAGTAATATAGTGTAATAATAATCATTGTTGTTGTTGTGAAATGTGGCACTGAAACGAATGACCATCTGTTTTGTGTGTGTGTAGCTCCTCACAAGTTTTATATTGGGTTCCGGTACGTTCATCCTCTGACGGAGGAGGCGATCGATCAGATGGAGAAGGATGGAGTGGAGAGAGCCGTGGCCTTCACACAGTACCCACAATACAGCTGCTCCACCACAGGTTTCTCTCTGCTCCTGACACGTATACATGAGCCTCAGCCTTCAGAAGAGCTTGTTTTACTCAAGCCTGTGTGTGTGTGTGTGTGATCAGGAAGCAGTCTGAACGCAATCTACAGATACTACAGCAACCGCAGCGACAGGCCCAAGATGCGCTGGAGTGTGATTGACAGATGGCCGACACACCCACTGCTGATCGAGGTGACACACACACACACACACACACACACACACCATTTTTTAAAATCCTTTTATGCAGACATTGGCAGTATCCTCATAAACCTTGTAATAACTCTCACACCCATGTCATTAAACACACACCCACTGCTGATCGAGGTCACACACACACACACACTCTTCCATTGTTTTTATACCGACCTAACAATATTTTTTATGGCCCTGCATCAGCCCAACCCCTAACCTTCCCATCACACAATCCTTTCTGCATTTTTACATTTTAAGATAAACGTAGCATCTTTGATAATATATGCAAAATGTGCTCACAAAGTCAAAAATGACAGGTTTTACTGTCCTTGTGGAGACATTTGGTCCTCACAACTATTACAAAACAAACACACACGTGTGAAAATCTGTTGTTTGATTATAAATGTCTTTACTGTCATCAGCCGTGATGAATGTTCTGATGATTCTCCTCGTGTCTTCCAGTGTTTTGCCGAACATGTTCGTAATGAGCTGGAGAAGTTTCCTCTGGAGAAGAGAGATGATGTGGTGATTCTGTTCTCGGCTCACTCTCTGCCGCTGTCTGTGAGTCGTTTAATATTTTCATAAAATATT
>JAUCMS010000008.1:50044-74865 GCA_032357445.1 Enteromius radiatus | reverse complement strand
ACGCATATATTATGTAAAGAAAAACTTTTATTTTGGATGCGATTAATCGCGATTAATCGTTTGACAGCTCTAATATACATATAATATATATATAATATAATATATAAACATGCTTTTCTGAAATCTATTCTGTATGTGTGTTTATATACATAATACATGTACACACTACACACATGCTATATAAACAACTTTTATTTTGAATGCTATGAATCGTTTAACAGTTACAGCACTAATTATAATACTTTATACGAAATTATGAGTTTGGTTTATCTTTATTATCCTTTATTATCTATATTATTTTTATCTTTATCTGTAAAAAATATACATGAATTTAGAATAAAAAAGGTTTTAGTTATTTTATTTAGTTGTTTGTTTGTTTTATTTAAATATAATATTTCATTCTTTTCTTCAACAACCATCTTTACTTTTTCTTTAAGTCAAGGTTTCTTAGAAGTCAAACATTTGTTAACAGGTGCCAATGCATCATTTCTCATTATTTGTTTCGTTCAGGTTAAAGTACTAAAATGACTAAGACTAAATAAATTAAAACTAAAACTAGCAGTCATATTTGTCAGTCTACAGTCAAAAATAATAAAATGGCAAAAACTTGATCTAAAATTTAAAAGAAAACAAAAATTAAAATCAAATTAGAAATATTCACAAAAATGATACTAAAATAACACAAAAGCACAAAACTAGGTTTGTGGAGCAACACATACTTGATTTTGCAGTTAGACACTTTCTGATGTAGTGTGTGTGTGAGTGAAGCAGCTGTTTCTGATCTGTGTGTTTCAGTGCGGTGTGGAGAACATCAGACGAGCCGAGTCTCTGAACGGAAATCCACTCTTCTTCAGGGTAAGACATGATCACCTCACAATCAGTGTTCAGTGTTCACCATTTCTTTGTAAAAATGGCACATTAGTTCAGAATCAGTGAGAGGAAATAAAGTAGTACTAGTCTTTGGTTGGTCTGTAGTGGAGTTAGTTAGTTTTCTACTCATCAGTGTGTGTCTGAGAAACTCACCCACGGCCCGCTGACTTTATTAAAACCCCTGAAATCAATCAGTACTTAATCTGACTGCACAGGTCTCACGTACACACACACACACACAAGCTCTGTTTCTGCATCCTAACTGATAAGTGATTGATCTGAGCAATCCAGCAATGCATTTCAGCAGAGTTTGACCTGTGCATGTTGTTAAACTAACAATGCACTCATATACAAAAAACAAAAAGATGCAACATACAGATATTTGATAAAACATTAAAAAAATTGAATTACTTAATATTTCAGGAAATAATATGTATTTTATATAAATGTAAAAATAAATAATACATATATTGTAGTAATTGAACACACACAAAAATAAAAAAACAATTAAGTATTATATTTATATTAGTGCTGTCAAGCTAAAATTTTTAGTTTTGTTTGTGTGTGTGTGTGTGTACTATGTGTTTATTTTCTTAACTGCAAACACGTTCACATATATATATATATATATATATATATATATATATAGCATTTAAATAAGAATTTGACAACACTAATTTATATTATAATTACACATTTAATTTAATTTACAATCACAAACATTATTTTAATTAGTTTTAATTAATATTTTTTATTTTACTATTTAATAATTTAAAAAATAATGTTGAAACTTTTTTCTTATTTTTAAATCTTTTATAATAATATAATAATTTTATAACTATTTTATAATAATTATCTTATTATTATTATCTAGATGAATTTTTTTTTCCAGAGCTTGTTGCAGTGCATTCTGGTATTATTTTCTCTGTTAGATCAGGCCATCATGTTGCCTCCTGTCTTGTTGGCTATCCTTCCCACAGTGATGGTGTAGGGTGCTGTCTATGTAGTGCTCTCACTAAGTGTCTTTCTCAGGCGCTGGCGGATCTGGTTCAGTCTCATCTGAAGTCCAACGAGCCGTGTTCTCGTCAGCTGACCCTCCGCTGTCCGCTCTGCATCAACCCCACCTGCGCTCAGACCAAGGCCTTCTTCGCCAGCCAGAAACCCTGACCCCTGACCTCTGACCCTGGCGGCAGCGCTGGACTCGAGGTTAGCTTGAACCCGTGCGGCTCTGAGGGTAAAGCCGGTGCACGAGGGTGATTTCAGACTGAGACAAGTCATAAGTGCCGCCCTCATGAAAATCAACGCACTTTTACCCCGGCTCACATCTCGAAACATCCTCATCCTCTTCGCCGTGTTACTTTCCCTCTTGATCTTTCTGTCCAGAGTTTTTCTTGCATGTGATTGAGAACGCTTGTGTCTTCCCTTAAAACAAAAAAAACTAAATGCAGTCCTAAAGAAAATGCAAAAGCAGTCGGCATGGAACAAATGACACATTTCCAGAGTTCAAATGGCTAATAAAGCGGTGTTAAAGTGGAGTGCACATGCATCTGTGCATCAGATCGCATTCATTCAAACCTGTCGACTTTACTTCTTCTGTGGAAAAGCTCTGAGATGTACAAACGCAGTATCGTATGTTTTTTTTTTTATTTTATACATAATATAATGTAATCTATACAGATATTTATGTAATATGGGTAAAAGACATCAATTTGTCTGTATCAGAATAATTTTATGTTCATAGAAAGCACTTTAAATGTAAGTAAAGTGACTACTTTTAAGGTTTCAAATAAGTTTTTGGAGGAAAAATGTCAACATTAGATTGAAACATTTAAATTTCATAAAATGTTTAAAATAACGAGATCAAGACCAAAATCAGTCTACAATTACATTAAAAGAGCAACTTTTGATTGTTTATTTTGTGTATTAAAGACAAGGGTTTGATACTCCACAGAAGACTGAAAGTCACACGGGTTTGATGAATCTTGACGGAGTCTGACCTTTGACCTCTGACCCCTGCGGTTCCGCTCTCAGGTGCCTCTACGCTTGGATTCGTCTCTGCTCAGAGCCTTCGATCTCGTGCCTTCAGTCCGTGATGAGTGTGATTGGATCACAAACGTCTTTAGCTTCTTTTGCCAAGGAGTCACATGATCTAGAAATGTCTTCCACTTCCTGTAAGAGAGCCCTTGTTTTTTTTTGTTTTCCTGTTTCTCTGTCTCTCCTCTCTCTGTCACAGGTCGTCCAAATCATTTTTCACCTCAAAAATAAAATTATGATGTGGAAATAAAAATACAATTAATATATATAATATATATATATATATATATATATATAATTTATATAAAAATATATCATTTTTTAATTTAGAATTTATTTTGATATTTTATATAATATTTTTTTTTGTGCTGTCAAAATGATTAATCACATCTAAAATCAAGGTTTTTGTTTACATAATTAGTTTGCGTGTATTAACACTCACATATTATAGATGAATCTAAATGTAAATAATACTGTGCATGTTTGTCTTGTATAATAAATACAATACAAATATTGTTAAAAACATATTTTGGATGCAATTAATCATTTTATATATATATATATATATATATATATATATATTTAAATAAATAAAAAGTCACAATAAGGAAAAAAGTTCCTAAAAAAAAAAAAAAAGTGAAATTTTCTGTATGCTAAATGTTTTTTGACATGAATTATGAGCTGGACGTGTTGTTGATGAGTCGCTGAGATTCGCTCTCGTCGCTCATGCTGCTGTTCATTCAGTGCAGAAAGATTGGCTGTCCTGCACCCAATAACCCTCTGTGTGTGTGTGTGCGTGTGAGATGCTCTGGGGGCCACAGGAGCCTCCTGGTAATTGAAAAGTGGAGCGCTGCTGCAGTGGCTCTGTGACCTCTAATTGAGAGAGAGCATTGATTTCTGCTGAGAGAGAGCGTGTGTGTGTGTGTGTGTGTGAGGGAGAGAGAGAGAGCTGAGGAACGGACCAATGCTGCAGAAAGGAGGAATGAACGACTGAGTGATTTTGCTGGGAGAGAGACTGATCAGATGGACGATTAGAACGGACAGATGTGGAGAGAGAGAGAGAGAGAGAGAGAAGGGAGTGCAGAACCAGAAATCCAGAAATTGTGTTTCTTCTCCATGAAGCTTTTTTAACACCCCAGAATGTTTGTATTTGGGTCATTCTACACAACGGGTCTCTCGTGGAGAGCACTTCTACTGCTTATTTATTTAAGATAATTAATTAATTAATAAATAATTTTACACACACACACACACACACACATATATATATATATATATATATATATATATATATATAATTTGCGCTGACCAATGATTAATCCTGATGAATCTCATCCAAAATAAATGTTTTTGTTTGCATAATATATATGTGTGTACCGTGTATATTTATGTATATATAAATACATAATTTACGTATTGTATTTATATTATTATATTTTATATTATATATAAATATATTTAATATATAAACTAAATATTTTTCTTTAATATACACATGCATGTGTTTGTATTAATATGTACATAATATACACATAACACACTCATTATTATGTAAAGAAAAACTTTTATTTTGGATGCAGTTGTTTGACAGCATATATATATATACACACACACACACACACACACACACGCACAAGATATTATGAGATACAAGACAAACATGTATTAAATGCATAAAAAAAATGTTGTTTGTGTTTGCATAATCATTATAATTATATATTACATGTTTGTATATATATGTATTATATATTTATATATAACATACCTATTATATATTTCACATACACACATAAATATTTCTTCTGTATGTACTTCTAAATAATTATGCAATCACAAGCTTTATTTTGGATGTTATAGTAATTTTAGCCCTAATAATATGTTATAAAAGAGACATCACGAGTGTGTTTGGTGGTCTCTCCCACAGATGTGTTTCTAACTTTGCCTTATTATATTAGCGATTATGAATATTTTAATGAACACTTAATATATGGATAATGCACTTTTTCTCTCAGTGCTTCAGATTTTAGTCCGTAATCTAATCAAAGTTGTGCATCAACCTTGTTACCGTTATATTTGAGAATAATATATAATGAATACAAAGTAACACTGTCATTGTGATCACTGAAAAACTGATATTTGTAGAAATGTTAGCATTCATTTTCTTAATAAGGAGCGTTTTTATTCTGTTGATTTTTTCTTAAGGGCAGATTCTTGGTGTTTATTCATTTAGATTTAGATGAGAACGTGTCTTTCACACCCGTTTGATAGAATGACCCTTTATTTTTGGCGTCATGTGACTTCCTCCAGATGTGACTCTGGATCCAGCTGCAGAAACGCACAGAACCACTGCTGTTTGCCGTTTCAGCCCCAGAGCCAGAGAAAATATCAAAAGTTTCTAAGCTTAGAGATATGGTGAGATTCATGTCATCACAGGTTATGCAAAAAAAAAAAAAAAAAAGACTTCTTATTGCTGTGATGCTGTAAAATTATAAGTACACATCATACTAGTATCTGTTTTTGCACTATAATTGTGTTTAACAGTAATATCACGACTCAAAATAAGCTTCATTTCTGTGTGCTAAATTATATTTATCTGGGTTTGGGGGTGAAGCGGAAGCCAAACGTCCGTGTTGTTAATGATGTTTTATGTGTTTAAATCTGACTGATACATGTGTTTTTCTGCTGCTTCTGATGCTCATCTGCCTTATGAATCATTCTCTTCATATTTCACGCTGATTCTTTATTATGAAATAAATCAGAATTCAATGCTTCCAGCAAAGCCTCCGTCTCTGTGTGAAGCATAACTGCACAAATCTTCGAGAGCCTGGGCCGGTGTGATTATGTAGTTTGTGTGGATGTAACCGTCGTATTAAACACTGAAGGCAGAGATGAATGAATCGTGTACATATCGAAGATCTGTGATTGTTGGAAATAAATTGAATTGTTTAAATGTCTTTTGTCTTGAAATCACTAAAAAGTAAAAAAAATAAACAATAATAATAATTTATTATTTGAAATAAAGCAAATGCATTCACTGTGAATTAAAAAAAGGTTTAGTTTTTAACTTGATGTGCTAAATCTGAATATTATTAAAAATGTAAATATTATGAAAGCAACAACAACAAAAACTGGATCATGTAATATTTGCAACAAGAAAATATTGAGGCATTTTTAGAAGAAAAAAGTGTCACATAAGCAAAGGTTAAAATAATTTTTCAGATACATAATCAAACAGCATTTGTTCTCTTTAACCTCTAAAACTGAAAAAAATAAAATACAATTTATTTATTTCAAAATAAATGTTTAAAATAAATGTTTGAAATAATAGCATTTAATCTCATCCAAAATGAAAGTGTGCAGTTAATGTGTATATTTATGTGTATAGAAATGCACACTCATACATTTTTATATATATATATATATATATATATATATATAAGAAATATTTACGTGTGTGTGTGTGTGTGTATATACATGTATAAATATACACACACATTATATAACCGCACACTTTTTTTTGGGATGCAATTGAACAATTAATCAATTAGAGAGCACTAAAACTTACCATTAATCAATTAACTTGAAGGAAACTCACTGACACAGCTTGAGCTGAAAAGATTTCTACTGACTCAATCTATGATTGCGGGTACATTTGGTGTCCCTGTCAACCCTGTTACCCAGGTAGACTTGCAGCGGAGACAATAGTGTAACAGAACTGACATTTGCTGGCATAAATGCTAAGAAAACATGATTAAAAGAGCTTTAAATCACCCAGAGTGAGATCACTGATCAATTCAGTTTTCCTTTGATATCGTGGTAACAGGGTTGACGTTTTAAAAATAACTTTTTTAGATGAAAATATTTTCTCAGAGAGAGCACAGGCATTTTTCAGTGCTTCAGATCTTGACAGTGACATCATTTCCTGTAAATTCTGAGAGATATTTCCACCAATTTAAAGGAAAAATATGGCGTGGTAACAGAGTTGACACAAGATTTGGGGACACACTTTTTTTCTAAGATATGTACCATTTGGGGAAAAAAAGTAGAAAAAATAATGACTTTTTGTTTTTGTGGGGACACCAAATGTACTCACATCATAATAATGTAGACACTCTCAGGAATAAAGGTAAAGCTGGTACATGTTTGTACCTAAATGGCTCGTTTTGATACCTTAAAGGTACATAGTAGTACTTAAAGTGTATTTATTAGAACCTACCAGATATAAAAGTGCACCCCAGTGACAGCTTTACCTTTGTTTCTGAGAGTGCACAAACTTTCATTTAGGATGCTATCAGTCAATTGATTTGAAAGCCTTATACTGTGTTATAATTTGAGTAAAAAGTTCGGGTCATTCCTGTGCCCTTTCACAGCTGTTGGCATCTCTGAATGTCACTCTTTATCTGTCTCCTGGTCCTCCTCACCAGTGATGGAAAGCCAAATGTCAGCTGATAAGACCCAAACATGAATGCCACAAATAAGCCACTTACCAGAAGACCACCGACCTGGAGGGTTGTTTAAGGATTAAATTAAGGTTTGGGTCTTTGCTGGAGTTTAATTCCTAACACATTCTCTCAATGTGCAGTAAAAAGCGTCTTACCAAACGTTTACTTGATACAGCAAATACAGTAAAATAGTACTAATATTTAAAATCTGTGGTAAAGTGTCATTTATTTCTGTGATGCTCAGCTTTATTTTCAGCATCATTGCTCCAGTCTTCAGTGTCACATGATCTTCAGAAATCAGAATAATATACTGGTTTACTCTCAACACACATTTCTGATTATTATCAGTATTGCTGCACAATATTTTATGGAGACTGTGAACCATTTGAATTTTTTGTAGGACTTACAAATGAAAAGAAAGTGCGAGAACAGCATGCATTTGAAATTATTTGCTGTAACTTAAAAAAAATTGAGTTGCACTCAATAGTTTTAATATTTAAAAATTATCATTTATTATAAATTAAAATCGGCATTATATTACACACAACTTTCTTGAAGTTACCTTTTTTTTTGGTGAAAATTTGACTAAGGGAGCGGCACTGGCTAGCAAACACACTTAGCACACACACTTAACACACACTCATGCATCACTTATACACGCCATCTTCCCCCCCCCCCCTACCTGTTGCATCACATAATATACTGTTTGACAAAATATTTGGGAAAAAAATGATTCTAGCTTCTGTCTGTGAACATACACTGAAGGGTGAAATCAGTTGAATTGTTCTTTAGTAAAGAAAAGACAATTGTGTAACATGAATGGATCATAGTCATTTATTGAGGAGCAATGAGCACAACGCTACCATGGCGATAGTGGCCAAATCAAGCTTTCAGAAACACTTACGCCTCGAGTGATGAGATGCAGTAAAACACACAGATGTACTGGAAGAAAACTCAACAATGACAACAATAAAGCTTTTGTAGCATTGTTATTCTTTACTTTTTCCTTTTTTTAAACATTAGAAGACTGGAAGAGTTCGGGACGATCAGATCCTGACTTCAGAATCAAACATGCAAAACAGGTGCTTCATTTGTTCTTGATTTTCCATCATAATGAATATATCTGGCGTGTCAGATGGTGCTTTTGTAATGTTTCAATTTTTATGTTAATCTTAGGTTAAAATTTACACACTTTCAGAACTTTTCTTGATAATGAAAAAAAATGAATATGTAAAAAATGTTAACATTTTTGTTAACATCACAAAATGGTTTACATTTTTATATCAACTTTTTTTTCTTGAAACTTGAAATTTGTTTTTTAAAAAAAAGGAAAAATGTTTTTAAAATTTGCAGAAAATGGTTTCACATTTGAAATAAACTTTTCTTCTAAAAAAATAATAATAATTTGCATACATTAATGGTTTAAAAAAATAACAAGGTCTTGAATTTTGAAAATTATTAATTTGTTGAATGACAATGTAAAAAAATGTATTAAGCTTTTGTGAAGAACAGTGTTCTTCATCCGTTGAATGAAAATTTTAAATATTTTAAATATAAAAAATAAGGTAAAAACTAAAAAGTTAACATTTGCACACATTAATAGTTTCAAATTTTGTGGAAAAAAGGTAAATTAAGAATTTCATTCAACAAATGAAAGACTTTTCTTGAAGTTTGAAAAATGAGAATGTGAAAATGTTTGTAACATTTTTAAATTGCGTCGAGAAGTTTAAAAATTATTTTATTAAATGAAAACATATGTAACGTTTTTTCGAAACCCAATTTATTTCTCTTCATATGTAACGATCTAAATATGCTGCTGAACTGTTTAAAACTACATTTGATTCTCCAGTGTCCGTTATACTGAATAAAAATAAGCCTACAATCTTTCTTGCTTTAAATAACCAAAGGCGTTAATTTGAGACAATGCAAAAATTACATTTACATCATAAGACAGGTTTTATTGTGATTGATGAAACATGGTTTCGGAATAAAATCACTTGTTCTCTTTATTTATGGTCAAACATTTTGTGGAAGAACATGAACTTTGAATGTTTCAAAGACGTTGATCATGAATGCAAAACTAAAATTTGATCAATTTTCTCTCGTGATTTCCAACAACAACAACAACAAAAAAAATCCTTTTTTTTTTTTACATGAACATGATTCAACAAACCAACAAATGAACGAAAAAAGATGAAACTGAAAAACAAAAGAATCCATTTTCAATTGGAATATAAAAAAGCAGATCTTTGGAATACAGTCCGTAATATACCGCGGTTCAACGTTACATCCAGTTACATACGCCATCTTTGGAATTCCCTTCTTATGAACACACAAGACGCCGATACTCGGTGAAACATCTCCTGAGACGTCTGTGAGTCACTTCTCAAAGTGTTATTTGTACATAAGTAGTAGATTGTCTGGTACATTTTAGCTGTATTTGAGGACATTCTGTGTTTAGTTGTATTTTTGGACAGGATTGGTGCTGTAGATGCATTTAGAGCGTAACGATTCGGTAAAAAGTCCAATTCGGGAGTCAAATTTGGTGTCCCTGTTTAATACAGATGATGGGTGCGCAGAATCACTTCCAATCCCATTTTCACGCATACTATACAAATCCGAGCTGAACTCTTCAAGAATTCGATCAGATCGACATGCAAAAAAAAATAAATAAATAAATGAGGCTCAGTTAAAAAAAAAAAAAAACGAGACGGATCCGAACTCAAAAGCTATTGACGACAATGCATCACACGCTAGCTAGAACCGCAAAGATACTCATGCAGAAATCAAGGCTACGCACAGAATGCTATGTTTTCACATGCAACGAAGGAGAAACCTACCCGAGCCCGTGAACGAGCGTATAAATAGTACGCCGAATAAAAATCAAAACTACCGACCTGATCTCACGGCAATTCGTACATATTTTACGAGGTGGCTAATCCGTACGAATTTGTACGACCTAACTCGTGTGAATTCATACGATTTACTCTAAATCGTACGTATTTTACGAGATGCCAATTCGTATGAATTTGTACGAATGACCTAAACATAACCCCGCCCCTAAACCTACCCGTCACGTGGTTTTAGTGAGGTCGTACGAATTGGCACGAATTTGGCACCTCGTACGAATACGTACGGATTGCTTGTGAGACTGTGTTTGGTATAAACATACGCAAAAATGGACTTTAGCGTGTTTATGCTACATGATGGGTAGGATTAGGGTCGTATCGTATAAACGCGAAAACGGCATATTAAATGCACGCCAAACACCGAGTGTCATATGCACACGCCAAAGTCCGTGATTGCGTATAAACGGCACAAGTATCGTTTTTATTTGGCGCACTATTTATATGCATTTTCATGAGATCTGGCTGAGAAAACGGACGGTGTAAATGAAATCGAAGCTATACAGAACTGTAAACTTGAGGCTCATTCTAGCAACCAACCATTCCCGATCCAAAAATAACATCCTTGTTAAAAATAGAGCCACCCTTCACAAAAAATAAAGTCATGGGAAATAAAACAAGAAGTAGTTGCACCACAAAACATTCGTGAAAGTTGTCACATTAACAAGAGAGAAAAAGACAAGCATTGTGTTTTTTTTTTTTGGTTTTGTTTTGTTTTGTTTGTTTTTTTTTGGTAAGCGAACCTCAGCTATTACAAAAAAAAAAAAAAAAAAATCACAACTTAAGATGTATAAAGCTTTTTTTTTTTTCTTGGTTTAGTCACAGTTACTAAAAAATAAGAGTAAGTGAATAATTTAATACATACGCTATAATAACAATACCCTAACACTATCTTCTATGAGGTATATCCGAGAAAAATTTGGTAAGAAAAGCACGGTCTGCGCCCTTGACATGTCTCAGGGGTTTCTTTTCTCATTTAAAGCTTTGCAACCATTCGAAAGAAGGAGAAAGGAAAGTCTAGAAAGCCTTTGGTATAGTTAAGTCTTTTGTTCTTTGCAGGATTGCATTTGCAAAGCACCGTGAACACTGCGTCTCACTGAATTTTCTGAGGTACTAACAGAAGAAGAAGAAGAAGCAGAAACAGAGAGGTCAAAACTTCGCTTTGGTTCAAGCAAGGCACTCATCCAGCAATATCTCATACTTTGCAACTAAAGCGCTCTCTACGTCTTTGTCGGGGTGGAAAAAATATTGAAGAGAATCTGTTTTGGTTTAATCGATGCAATGATCGGATTCCATAGTCATAAACGCGGAATCACCGCTAAGAATATTGACCTAATGACCTTCCGATCGATACGTGACGCGCTTGCGTCCCTGTTAACAGATGCTGTTTTTTCACGAGTAAATGTGTTACTTTTGCTACAGGACGGGATGATGTATGACCTGCAACAGAACGGATCAATACGAGCCCATCTGCCGCTTCCGTTGTGTCTTTAGCCGTGTTTTCCTGAAAGTCGTCCCTACCGAGTCCCTTAAGTCTGCTATGAGATGATTCGATTTAGTCTTTGGTTTTAGAGTTCGTCGTGCACAGAAACACCAACACAGAACGGGTTTTTGAGAAAGAACGGCATTCCTTTCAAAGTGTGAATTTCTGCAAGTTTCTATGCTCAAATTGAAATTGGGTGTTTGATTCAATTTTTCACTGTAACATTTCTTTAATTTACAATGTAAAGGTGGCACAGAAGCGCTTCTGAGGTGGCATTTAGGCATCTTTACACAGACTGCATTTACGCAGCAATCGAAACTGTATATTTGATATCAGGTCTAAGTCTGGATTTAATGCAGCATTACTGCGTTTCTGAGCAGGCATAAAGCAGCCTTAGATGCTGAAAGTTGGAAACCTTGACATGAATGCATTTACGCCACCTCTGAGCGGCATTAAAGAGTCTGTGAAGACACCTATAAATGGCACTTCAAATGCCACCTTTGCAGTATAAATGTGGCATAAGTATTAAAGTTCAGTGCATGCATTGTTCATGTGCACAGCTGGGCTCTAAGCCTGCTTAAAACTTAAAGACGCAATGCTGCATAAAAGCATTAATTATGCCTTTATACAGTTGCAACTGCTGCGTAAACGCATTTATACCTCCTCTAAACTGTCTGCATAAAAAATTTAGTTTAAAGTTGCAATCCTGCACAAAAGCCAGGGTAAATTATGCCTACATCCAGTATACAGTAGCAATTGCCAAATGCATTTACGCCACTTCTAAGCAGCATTAAACAGTCTGTGTTCTGTGCCACTTTTTAAGTGTAAATTTGCAGCATGAAACCCAGTGCATGCATCATATTTAACTTGCACGGCTAACTTAAGCCTGCTTAAAATTCAGGCTTGATTATGCGCGTATGCAGTTGTAATTTCTGCGTAAATGCATTCATGCCACCTCTAAGCAGCATTAAACAGTTGGTGTAAAGGCCACTTCAGAGGCACCTTTGTGTGTGCATGTGGTGTTAAGAGTAACTTGGACCAGAACAAACCATGTACGGCCGATGTTCATGTTTCCGTGCAGGACAGGTCTTTGTTAGTGGCTTGTTTTTTTTGCATCTTTTACATTCTGACCGGTAAGAGGCGATCAGAAGCACACAGCACTAAAATCTACAGCTCGACGCGAGTCCACTCCGCTCCATTGCACTTATTTTTCAGAGGAGAGGAGGAACTCGTGTCTGAAAGAGGAAGAAGAGGAAAAAGAGAGAGTGGCGCTATCAAAATATCCAAAGCATGGCATCAAGCGCAGACCGTACTCGAGAAAAAGAAATCTTTGGTATCTTTGGTTTCATCAACACGATTAAAATTACAAATGGAAAATTTAGTGAGGTAGCCTCTGTGGTTCTCACTATAGAGATAGAAAGACTTTTATACACACACACAAGTCAGTCCTGGAAGCAGCTTTTTCTAGTTTTTAAGGGATTCCTCTTATGTCCTTCTACGAGTGAAGCAATGAACAAACGGCCTCTCAGCATCCGTGGGATTTATCTTTGGTGAGTTCTGCGTAGATCTCCGTTAACGTGTGGCCTCGTTTACCATCCGGCTGAAATTCGCTGCTCGTCCGGTCGACAGAACGCTGTCATCGATCGCAAATGCCCCTTCAGACAGATTGTTTTCATTCGAAAGAAACAAAACCTAAACGATTTCCATAAACTCTTGACAGACACACACGTTATTAATTAACTAAAACCTGATCGCTAAGAAAAATGAAACACACCCTTCGTGTCGCTTTTTAAAGTAAAGCTAACTAATAAATTAAGAGGCGCACTGCATCTTTGATGCGCTAGTAGTCTTAAATAGTCAATTACAGCTAATTAAATAACATTAAATAATTAAGAAACGAAACAGTAACCTATGCATACTAGTCACAAATAAATACGTCTGATGGCGTCCGACATGCAAAAGAAGTAAATGTAAACTTTGGCAAGCTAATCGGGGTAAAAGGGTCAAATTTAAATTAAGATAAATTACATAAATAAATCACATATTGCAAAACCTGGGTACAGAGGCATTAGCAAAATATAAGTACTAAGACAAGCAAAGCTCAAAGACCTGACTGTCGTGAAGAGCGGATGAAGCTCCAACCAAGCGGCGCTGGAGAATCTTTGGACTAGAAGCTTTTAAAGAGAGAAACCTAAAGGATAAAGCTATTCGACCTACAGTCTGCAGTTTCCTCTCTACACGTCAAGTTGGCAGATTATTGGCTTTTTAGGTGGAATATAGTAAGGGATGGAACCGGCTGCAGTGGCTCTCTCAAACATGGGATCTGGGATTCGACGCTTGCTTGGAAATGATGGATGGACGGCGAGCTGATCCACCGAGTGAGAATGAGTTGGGAGAAGTGAAGTTGCATGTGCTTAAAGGTGTTTATCTTTGGTATGCCCGTCAGGCTGAGTGACACCTTTAGTTTTAGCTGCAAAACGGATGAAATAAGCCTGAACCCGAGACGTCCCATGTTTGGAGAGAGCGCAGCTGCTGTGGGAGTCACTCTGAATCTTTGGTATTGTAGCTGACGAGGTTTTTGTTGTTCTTTTCCGTTTTGGTTGAAAAAAACTGCATAGGCACACATTAAAAGACAATCTTGTTTGGTTTTGAAAGACGCATCATCCTCCGTTGCCGTGGGAACAGCTCTGTCGCATTTTTCATGTTTTTTTGTTTCGAAAACCCTTCCAATCCCATTCTGCTTCCAAAGTCTCCGCCGATCCCAAATCTCGGCGTTCCCCGCTTCGTCGCCGTTGGTGGTTGGTGTTTTGTTTTGGTTTTTTTTTTTTTGGTTATTTTCTTTTCTTCGTTTGCAGAACAGTTAGGTGCAGAAAAAGTTTCTTTGGTGTCGATTTGTTAATAAATAGAAAAAGTCTTTAGTGTCCGTTTCGAGTGATCCAAGCGTAACCCGGGAGAGAACTGCTTACCGGCTCTGTTTGTCCGTCAAATGAGGACGAGGAATGGGATTTGAGATGAATGAGCTAAAGCTACGAGGGAAGGAGTCATGCACTCTTTGGGAAAGCTATATTGGCAGGCATTGGTGTGGAGATTGTCCTCTTAAACTCTTGTAAAGGCCCTGATCACCAATGCCCAGTTCACTTGTGTTTGGTTTCTTAGCTTAATACAGTCATGGCAACATACATGCATGTGTGTGTGTGTGTGTGTGTTTTGTGATGTAATTCGTCGAGTGTGTTGAGCTCGTGGGATGCTTGTTCTTCAGTCGTATCATCCTGAGTTGTTTTTGAACCGTAGAAGAACAATCGGTGTGGTCCAGCCCATGTTCTATTGCAAATTGAATGTGCTTCAGGATTGTGCTCACAGACCCGGCCGATAGCGGCGTGAGAGATCTGCGCTCAGTGTGTCCTTCACGTTTGTTGTGCTTTGTGCTTCTGACGGGGGTTTTTCTGACACATAGACGAGAAACCAGGTCCGGTGCGTCGGAAAAACCTGCGACCCAATGCCAAACCTGTGTTGGTATTTTGATTGATAAATCTCACAAAGAAGGACATGCAAGCCCTATTTCTCTCCCAAATGCGTTAATATGTAGTTTAAATGAAAATGCATTACCGTAATGCAGTTTACTGTAATCGCAGTAACAATAGGAGCAATAATTGACTTTTCTGGGGGGGAATTGTTATTATTTGTATTAATAATAATACATATTATTATTGTTAAAAAACCCTGTACACTGACAAAAAAAAAAAAAAAATATATATATATATATATTTTTTTTTTTTAATGCAAGCGGATGCAAATAATTTATTTTAGCTAATTTAAATTGTAAAAAAAAATTTTATATAGCTAAAATAAATTAAATGTAAGTAAATTTAGTAAATTGAATGAATCATTGTATACCGAGCAGTATTTTTGTTTTCATTTGAGAAGGAAGTTTTGCATAAATAATAAATATCATTGTATATTAATATAATACATTTGTATATTTTATAATTGCTTTTCAAATAATTGTTTTCCCTTTGAATTCGGACCCCTTGCAATTTCTTTAAATGCAAAACTCAAGACTTTTTTTGTGTGTTTCTCAAGTAAATACTATTTCTCAGATACTCTTGTAGCTTTGTATAAAATTGCATCAATGTGACCTGGATGTGTTTTTGTGAGATTTATCCTATAACTTGAAGTATCTCCACACACACACACACACACACACACTTCAGGAAATGAAATGGAAGCTAATTCGAGTGAATGCAGGTGTGAAATGCAGACCCTTTGGTTTTGTCTTCAGCGTTTTTCCTGACGATTATTTCTTTGGACGAACAGATGTGTGTGTGTGTGTTTTGGACCGAGACTCGAGCCGGTAAGCAGCTTCTCTCCTCTCGTTGCCCTTCGGAATGATTTTCTCCTCTTATAAAAACTGACCGGTCCGGGATCACGCTTTGGTACAAGTGCTGGAGGTGGACGAGGTGTTGCCCGGACTCCCCTCGTCCAGCCATTTGTCCAGGCTGCGTCTGCGGGCGTTCATGAAGAAGTTGCTGACAGTGTTCAGTTCCAGACCCAGCTGCTGAGAGATGGTCAGCTGCATCTCTTTGGACGGACGCTTGTTCTCCTTAAAGATGGCCAGAAGCGTTCGCCGCTGCAGGTCTGTGAAAACCAGCCGCGATTTCTTTGGTGTATTGCTCCTGTCTTTGCTCGGGTCCTGCTCTTTTCTTTTGCACGCTTCGGGGGTTTCGTTTGTTGAAAAGGAGACACAAAAGAGAGAAAAGAAACACGTTAGAATCAATCACACTTCAACGTTTAATACAACCTTTGGATTAGCAGATTAAACGCTTTGAATAAAATAACATTTATTTCTTACATTATCAGTCTCAGGCTTTTTGTAACTTTTATTTTTTACGATTTACATGTATTTTGTATCCGTTGAAGTGCAAACATTTCTCATTTTTGTTCATTTTTATTTCTATTTTCAATTGTATTTCTATTAAACAAATGTCAGTTTTAATAATTTTATTATTTGCTTTTGTCATTTCTATTAGTTTATATTTCTATTTAGCTTTTTTCTATTGATGTTCTATATTTCTATTTAGATTTATTTACGTATGTTACGTACTTTCACCATTTTTATTAGTTTTAATTAATGCTGTCAAACAATTAATCACATCCAAAATAAAAAAATATAATATATTGATGATGTATATATAGACACACACACACACATGCTTGTATATATTTTAAAAATATTACCATGTATATTTATATTCATATAACTGATGCATAAACTCAACATTGTTTGGTAATATATATATATTTTTTTTCCAGTATTTTTTAATATTATATTTTATATATTTATACTTTTTTTTATATATTTATACTATTTTTTTATTTAAGCATTAATAATTGTATATGCATCTGTCATTATTTTTACCTTTAATGTACTTTTATTTCAGTTTTTGTTTTAGCTATGTTAAATCTTAAACTTATTTTATTTCAGAAAGTTGCCAAAATATTTTGTATGTTTAAGATTTTAAGATTTTTCAAATTCAGATAGTTTTAGCTTAGTTTTGAGGACGCTGCATCAAAACAAACCTCCTGAGATGTGTTTTAACAGCTTCTCATTCAGAAATCAGACTCGAGCAGCATAAGACAGGACAGCTGAAGATGATTTGAGGAAGCTAAAGAGGTAATTGCTTCTGTGAGCACCGCTCTTCCCAGAGTGATTCGGTCCTGTTCACCTGGAGCTGCCGCCTTTATTTTTAGGGTCTTTTATCACGACCAAAAACACATGATCACCTGATAAAGTCTGATCTACAGCGACAGCATCAACAAATCCACAGATACACATCTATATAAACAGCACACACTAGAAAACTGTGTGCTTCACAGATATGACCAGAAACATTACAGTATGCAAACACACACAAATCACATGCCACAATAAAACACACTCAATGTTACCTTGCATTTCTATTTCCGTAAATCCTGTACTTACTCCTTTAGGATGTATATACAGTATATTTGAGCTTAATTCTAATGCAGTTGCTTTGTATTTTTCAGTATGAAACTAAATTGCTCTCAAGATATGAGAATAAACATGCATTTTTCTGTTATTTATCTGCAGTTTTTTTGTGTTTGGGGCCAATTTTTATTTCTGACAAGTTAAAATGATTGCACCAATTTAAATAAAACATTAAAAAATAAATAAATGATAAATGAATCTCTTATTTGACAGATATTTAATTAGACAGTTAAATGTTTTTATTTTTTTGCACAAAACTGAATTAAAATGCAAGACAATAAAATAAATTGAAAAATATTAGAAGCATTAAAAATTATTCTTAAACTAATTTAGCAGAGATCTCTTCCTTGACAACTGTTTAATTAAATATTTATATGTTCATTTAAATGTCCTTTTTTTACACAAAGCCAAATTAAAATGCAATACAATTAAAAATGATGCATTCAAAGTTATGAATTAAAATGACAAATTATGATCTTTTTAGACACTACTTAATTAGAATTAGATTAATTGTTTTACACAAAACTGAATTAAAATGCAAGACAATAAAATTAAATAAATTGATGCATTAAAAATTATGCATTTAAAAAAATTAACCAGGGATCTTTTGATTGATATTGTTGAATTAGACACTTAAATGTTCATTTAATTTTTACACAAACATGTTTTTTAATAAAATGCAGTAAAACTTTTACTAATGCAATGCATTAAAATGCTAAAAATAAAATTGGCACAGTATTAAGGTAGACAACAAACCTCTGATTTTAATTAATGAAAATAAATATGAAACAAAATGATAAATAAATCAGAGATCTCTTCCTTGACAGATATTTAATTAGACAGTTAAATATATATATATATATATATATATATATATATTATATTTTAATGCGAAACAGATGAGATAATAAATGCATACCACTATTGCACACTGTTGTTTCTATTAATAATAAGCAGTATGTAGTGCACAGTAACTGTACAGGAAGTGTCCTGCTAGTATTTCATTTAGACACAGACTCAATGGTAAACACACAAACTGTCCAGCAATTAAAACGTGACTTATGAGTAAGCATCTGCTCTATAATTTGTGCTGGTTTCTAATATTGCGAAGCACTCCATACAGCGTTTAGCTAAAGAAGTCAATCAATGTACAGCAGCTGTGCTTACAGTATATCTGCAGAACACAGTTCATCACGGCCTTCTCATTAATGCGTATGAAAGTCATTCTACAGTTTTAATGATTGTGGATTTTGCTGACCTGTGTTCAGTTTGTTGCTGATCTCGATAAACGCTGCTGAAACGCTTCACATGGATTTCATGCAATAGACTAGAAAACTGTAAATATAACAGCAGACTCACATCTCAGCTGTGTCCACAATTTTATATAAATATTATATTTTCCTTCTTTTATTCTTGTGATTGTCAATATATTTTAAAAAGGTACTTAACAGATTTTAGTTTTTTTATTTTGTATTCTTTTATATTATTAATAATAAATATTGTAACTTTTGTTTATTAAAAAAAAGTTCAATCCATAAAATCCAAAACTCTATTTTAGAATGTTTATAATTTTATTAAAATATTTTAAATATATATATATATATATTTTTTTGAATGCATTTCTTTAGAAAAATATTTAAAGATTTAAATATTTTTATAAAAGATAAAAAATATTTTCTATAAATGTAACATCTGTTTAAGCACTTATATAATTATTTTAATTTGCATTTAATACAATAATAATAATAATACCTATTTTTACTTTTGTTTATTTAAAAAAATGAGTTCAATCTACTATTTTTTTTGTTAAAATATTTAAAATATTTATATATTTTTAATGCATTTCCCCATACAACAACTCAAAATACAAATCGACAGCACTAAAACATTTTCATCTGCAAACAACATAAGCCAGCGTTACGTGTGTGTGTGTGTGTGTGTGTCAAGATTTGATTTGATTACTTCTCCGAATTAAGTATGCACAACTAAACCTGGGCCAGATCAATAGAAATCATGTTAAGAGCTCAATTGAGTACAAAACTATTATGTAAGAGGAAACGACGGTGTAAATAAAGGCGGACACACGCGCCAGTGTGGTTTTACTGCGTGTGTGTGTGTGTGTGTTTTCATTTCTGCTGCATCCACATCTTCATTAACAGACTTGCTTTCTCTTTCACACACACACACACACACACACGCAGCGCAGACCCATTTGTCATAAAATTAAGGCGGCAGCAGGCCAAGTGTAAGAGTGAGAAAGCGCAGGTCTTGCACTCAGTAGAAGTTGCTGAGCGCTGCAGACAGACTCCCGGCGTGTGTAAAAACAGCCCTATCACAGCGCGCTTCAACTAAATATTTGATAAAGACAAATGCACAGCAGTTTTCCACACTTTGCATGTATAATTGATGCAGAAACAATGGCAGCAGAAAGGCAGAAGTGAGTGTTTAGGGATCTAAACCTCAGAGACATTCAGTGCTTTATCCTCAACTTACATTAACCCATTAAATCCTGATCCTCTGCTTCCATCATCCCATCATATACCGATGGACTAAACTGCTCATTATCTGGAGTTCTACATTTAAAAAATCCCCACACAGTTTTTTTTTATATTTTTATGTCAAAATATGGATAATAAGGAGTTATCAGTCATCTGATCTAAGAACATTTCATCAACGTTATGTTCTTTAAACATCCGTGTTTTATGTTATTTACAGACATTAAGGGAACATTCCATTTCATCATTTTGCAAACATTCCAGAACCGTTACTTTTCAATGTTCTGAGAACGTTGTTATAGAATGTTACTGGAATAACAATTGTTTGTAATTTAAATAAGAAGTTTTAGATGAATGTCCAAGGAAGAAATATTCAGTAAATTAGGTATAAATAACATTATTAAAAGAAATGTTCCTTTGAATCTTCTGGGAAAAAAAAAAAAAAGTTTACAAAACATTCGATGAACATTCAACAATGTAAGTTTTTGTGTCCATAGTATATGTGCGTTCTGGGTATATGTATTATGTATATATAAATACACACGCACACATAAAGCAGATATTATGAAAATGTTTACATGCATGTAATATATTATATATAAAAAAGCATTTAATATGTAAACATACTTTTTTCTTATATAGATGCATGTGTTTGTATTTCTATACACATAATAAATACACACAGCACACACGTGTTCCCTGAAAGCTCTGAAAACAACTAGTCAAACCATTTAAAAAACATCAAATAAATGTCCAACTGAAATGCTTAATTCTATTTTATATACACTATATTCTAGTATTTGTCGACACAAATAAATGTTTGCTTCAGTCACTATTGGTCATATTAATCCAACATTAAACTATTTAGTCCAAGCACACCAAACATGAGACTACATGCACAACTGCAACAGATTTCTTATACTGATGAATTCATGATGAGAGTCGAGTCATCTGTTGCCTCAAAAGCACTCCATCCATCATCTGAACAATCACAGATGCATGTAGCTGATGTGTTTAAGAGGTGGTGTTAGATGCAGTAGATGGCGCTCTTTACTCGTCAGAGGCTCAGTAACACGAGCAGCGAGCGCCATTCCACTCAGAGCCTCCATTACTGACCAAACATCAGCAACACACTAAACACACTCCGTGGCCTTATTTTGAGCTCCGAGCTCCGCAGGGTCCCCATCTTTAGCATTTTCCAAAGGTGTGTCCTCCTTTCTGCCTGTTAAACGCAATCCCACCAAATCCATGACAACTGCAGGATTTCCAGAATAACGCACGCTTACTCTCATCAAGAGAAGGCAATTTTGAAATGCAACATTGGAATTTAGCCGGAGAAATCCTGAAGGAATACATATAATTTGCAGCAAATCCTATAATGAGATCAATAAGAAGCACTGGATAAACTGAAGCCTGTTTCTTCTGTAAAATCCTATTTAGCATTAGGATGCTTTAGGATGTTGATACAAGATTCTATTAGCAGTCAAATTAATATAGGATTTCAACCTTTTAGGATTGCTTTCAAAAAATCCATAAGCATTGCCTTTTCATTTTTAGAAATTAATTCAACTGAAGTTAGAATATTTTTGTATTATTGTTATTTCTGAACAATTCCAAATAAAACGATGAAAGAGATCAATCACAACTAAATGTGAACGTTAGCAAAACGTTCTTAGAACATACGAATTTTTAATCATTTGAACATTTTTGTTTCTGAAGCATTTAAGTTGGGTGTTCAACTAATATTTTTACAGAGAAAAAAGTACAATATTCAGAAAAAAAAATGTATTTTCAGAACTTAATAGTAACGTTAGCAAAACGTTCTCAGAACATGTCAGCACAAAAACATCTATTTTTTAAATATAACTAAATGTTTTATAGAATATTCAAAAGTAACATTTTCAAAAAATTCCAAAAAAAAAATAAAGCGGAATGTTCCCTCGACGTTCGCATAACCAAGAAACGTTTTTTAAAAAATTAAATAAATAATGTTTTCGTAACAATGCTTACATTAGCAAAACGTTCTCAAAACACATTTACTTTTCTAAAATTTTTGCACAAACAATTTTTTTTATTTTACATTTTGAAAGGTTATTCATTTCATTAATAACAATGTTTGCGTGAAATTAAAATAGCATGTTCCTTCAAGGTTCGCGCAATCAAAAAGATGCTTTTACAAATGTTTAGAAAAACATATTTTATAATAAATATCAATTTAAGGTTGTTAGCAAAAAACAGAAGTATTCAAGGAATGTTTTGAAACATTTTTGATGTTTTTTTTTGATGTAACTCCTGGTTTCAGTTTAGAATGTAACTCTACCGTATCAAACATTCACATGACTAAGAAACTACAATTTTAAAGAACTGGACATTTTAAACATTGAAATGTAACGATTTCATAATAAAACTCTTCTTTTTTGTGTCAGTTAGCTGGGTCAGTTGTCTTTGTTGTGCACGAGGCAGCTGTACTTTCTCTTTTTGTTCTCTCTAGTAAAATAAAAGATCAATGTTTACTTCCTAAACCGAGCTCTCTTTACGAGGCCCTGATGGCTTTCTGTTCAGTGCTGCTCTGGATAAAAGCTCCAGACTGCTGCTTTTGTGGAGCAGTGAATTTCCCCGTCATCATTTGGTATTCTGCTTACTGCGGCCGAAAGAATCACACACACACACACACACACACACACACGGAGACGCAATCTCAGCCGTCAATGGGCGTCCACGCAACACTGACTCCATCAGGACAGGCTCTCATGGCGCTTTACAGTGCGATCAAAAAAGCAATTATATTATTCAAAGGGATTTACCATTTCCGCGCTGGGAGAGGGGTGTCGACTTTGGGCTTTTCTAAAAGGGGTAGAGTTCAATCAATCCAATCAATACCTCAGGTTTCCCTGGCCTTTCATCAAACGGGTAAGAGCTGCTCTCACACCTCTGGTTTATCTTTCCTCGCTGGCAAATGTAAATCAATGTGTGTGAGAGGAAACATCCAGTGGAACGGTCCTAACCACACCGTCGTCCGCTCGGATCTCAACGCTCTCCACGTCGCCCTCACAGACCCGGCCGTATGAAATCGATCGCGTCTTGCCTGTATCGAGCATCAGCTTAGTAATTAATGAAGAACCCAAAGACCGGCCTGTTTCAGCAGACGAGATACTGAAATCTGACTTCATTTGAAGAATAAAAAAAACACGACAACATAAATCAAATTCATTTCAATTCAAACACTGAAGAAAATTAATTTCTGTTTGTTCTGAAAAACAAACGCATTAAAAATGAATGAAAAACAATAATGATAAATAATCTTTAACTGTGCAATATGAATCATAATAAAGGTCTATGCATTATAATTTGGAAGCAATACTGAAAAAAATATATTCTCTAAGATTTTCAGAAATTCATTTTATTTTTTATTTTAGGATCATATTTGATTCTTTATGGATTCTTATGTGTAAATATTTGAGATGGTATATGGCCATATTAAGGCTATTGTCATCAGCCACACTTACCCTAAAACCTTTTTTGTATGTGTGTGAATTTTTAACTATTGTAATACATATCAAATATATTGGCTATTGATAACCGGATAAAACTTATTTGTCCTTTTAGGACTGTATTCATATTGCATTGTCATTTATTTATATTCACTTATTTAATCTAAAATAGATTTTGGTTTGATGTGACTAATTCTCTGTGCATTGTTTTCTATCACCAGGAAAAAGAGCGCAACAAGAACATACGCAACACACACGAAACATTAGCCCACATGGTCTACATGATGTCAATATAAGGAAAGCATTTTCAGAGTTAGAGCAAACTGTTGCATTTTACTGTAATAATCACTCACTATTAAACCAGGAACATATGCATTAAAGTAAAAAATCACGTCAGACGCAGTAGTTTTACTCTGCCAGTTCTCTCGGTACATTATGTCCATGACTTCACAAAAACAAACCGCTGTCTGATCAGCACTGAATTATACATGAAGCTCGTTTCTGAAGACAAAAGCAGAATTAGCAATCAGCCAAAACGGGGGCAGATATTTAGAGAGATTCAAACACTTAATTTTACAATATTTACACAAAATGTATTGAATCGGGCTCTCAGTAGATTTTATATATCAGGGTTATTATCGTTAACTAAAACTAAAACCATTCGAGCACTTTTACTTGAAATAAACATTCACAAAAACTGAAATAAAAACTGAAACATTTTTTATGGCAAAAACAAAATAAATTAAAATAACTGTAATAAAATACAATTAAAATAGCATCTCAAATATACTATGCTATGAACTATGCTGTAATAACACTAATAAACACTAATAAAAAAATAAATAATTCAGTAAATCAGCATGATTAATATCAGTCATCATAAGTCAAAGTTCACTATAAAATGAGTAAAACCAGTTTAAACCATAATAAAAATCCCTATACTGTTAGCTAAAGCACTTGTAATACCATTTAGACAATATTTACATCTCCAGGCACATGCATCTTAAAGTCATCAGATTTACATGAGGGAGAAAAAACACGAGATACAGTACAAAGAGAGCCGGGGGGGGGGGGGGGGGGGGGCGGGGGGTGA
>JAUCMS010000008.1:26942-44954 GCA_032357445.1 Enteromius radiatus | reverse complement strand
ATTCGAAAAGAACGAACCTGCAAATGTCTCAACTGACCAATCAGAATCAAGCATTCCAGAGAGCCGTATAATAAATAAAAAGAATAGAGCAGGCCAGTGTTAATCTTAACAAATGAAAGCGTTAACTACTGCAATGCTGTTTTTTTTTCATCTTCCATGAGATTGGATTAGTCTGATTTCTGAATCAAAAGCAGCTTGACCACAATAACAAGAGTATCTGATAAACCAGCCGGCTCAATCATATTTCTGCCGGGATTATTTCACTCTCTTGGCCCGTGTTACACACTTATTGGGTTGAGAAGAGAATCTCATCACTAAAAGGTCCCTCAAAGCACCGCAAAGCCATTATAATTATCAGACGGCGTCCTCTCTGGAGCCGCGAGGCGCGGCACGTCGCCCCGGTCTTTGTGTGAAGGTCACCGGGCGCACCGGCCTTCTCCACACAGAGCCGGAGTGATTAAACACCCTCTGGAAAACATCTACGCTCAGTTGTGCGTTGATTTTGCGTCTTATTTGGGTGGCTTCATCAGCTTTAATGATCCTTTTAAACAAGCACGGCTCAGAATAGCCCGCCAGGAGTCTTTTTAGCACAAAGACAGTCGGCTTGCTGGGAACGTTCTTCCAGCGTCAGCTTTACTGGAACAAGTCCGGATCGGGTTCCAGATCAATGCGAACTGGGTGCACACGTTTATGTTATTGTTGCCAGCATTAATGCCCTTTTAATCTTTAAGAGATTACCCGCATCGATCTGCCGTCGTTCAGCAACACATATTTGTTTGAGAAAGTGACATAACTCACACACATTACTGAACGACAGGACGAAAATAAACAGCCAGCACTGGCCTGGGATTTTGATCTCTTGTTCCTGGGTCTGCCTTTTGAGGAGTCCAGAAGACAACACACTGACCACATGATGCCAGATCGGCCCAGCGTTAAAAATATTGCTTTGTTTCACATCTTTACTTTTTACGTTATATTCCAATCGTACAAGCTCATTGTGACTGTACACATATTCTGAGTAATCACTTACCGATATATCGGCCAGGGCTGCGTTTCCCAAAAGCATCGTAGCTCCATTGGTTTCAATGGGTCTACGATGTAAGCTTACAATGCTTTTGGGAAGCGCAGCCCAGGTCATTTGGAGCCTACTAAGCAGTACAAAACTGGTAATGTGCATTAGCTATTTTTAAGAGAATTATGCAATAAAACTTTTGAATTTCATAGTGATTTGAACTGTTAAAATACTATTATCGGGTATCGTGCATATCAGAGCTTCTACAGATACCGGTATTGCATTTGCCATTAATGAACCCATATCGGTCAACTGTCAATATATAATATACAGTGATGCCCAAATGCCCAAATTGAAACATTTTTTCATGCAAGAAACATGTCCAAATTGAGACCACATAGAAAATTCAGTACTTTTTTATGCAAACATGCAAAAAAAAGAAACAAACTAAAACAACTGTGGAATCCAAATGTCTCAGACCTCATGAAATATTTGGGATTTTTTGTCATGCAAACTAAAAAAAAAAAAGAAATGTAAAGAAGTGAACAAATCTTTGAGACCACATTTAATACCAATAATTTACAGTGACGTCCAAATGTTTAAGACATTTAAAATCCTGGATTTTTACATGCAAATGTGCAACTAAATCATCATTTACAGCGGTGTCCAATTATTTGAGACCAAATTTAAAAAAATATGGGATATTTTCATGCAAACCCTGTAAATAAATAGTTATTTCAAAAAAGGCAAATGATGTGAAAAATGAAGAAATATTTGAGTCGTTGCAACATTAGGATCAAATGTCAGTAAATTAGGCTCATGTGACTCTTTGTACAGATGGTCAGATTACCTGAAGGATGCTCTTTCATGATCATCAGGTTTTGTTCATTTCAGCTTTCGCTCAAATTGGTATTCTGTTTACACTTTGTAAATAAACATTTTGTATTAAATGAAAAATGCGAGTGCTCTCAGACTTCAGATGTTCCATATCTTCCCTGTCTTCAATTGGGAAAGTCCAAATCAGGAGAGACGTCTCTCCGAATGCAGCCTGGCATGGGTTGGAGGTATATTTATCCATCTCCAGCGCTCTTATTTACGGGCCGGGACCCCGTGTTTCTCCAGCACCGGCTCTTTTTCAATCTCCTCTGTCCTGACTCGTATAACAGCGCTTGTCCCCTTTGATCATTTACTTAATAAAGCTGTTTGTCCGTGGCGGACGGCACAGGCCGAGGCTCGTCTCAATAGCTGATTGCCTGCTCCATGTGACTGGAATGAGGTCCAGTCAGACGTCACGTTTGATTTGACTAAATTAACAGTGCAAAGACAGGCTCGTTTTCTCCTGTGACATCAGGCACCTGCACCACTATGCTTAAAGAAGCCCGATAAGTCATTACATCGCTATGTATGGGGTTCAGAATTTAATTATATGACTTTAAATGATAAGTTGGACTCTAAAAGTGCAAGACCTAATGACCATTTGTACAAAGAATGCATTTAATTTAATGTTTTGCTTATTCTCTCTTGTTTTTGGCCCCCGCAGTAACCCTAATATAAAAATAATGTCCTCAAGTCAGTCATCACCTCTTCAGCATTATATTACGCTGATTAATATACAAGAAGTTACTTTCCATTCCACAAAAGGTGGAAAAAAAGGTTCTTTTGAGTCTTAGTTAGGGTTATTTTAGGACCCATAACCTGTTCTTCTATGGCATCGCTGTGAAACCTTCATTTTTAAGAATGTAGCTCCGAGTCAACATTTACATGCATGGAGTCCGAGCATGAAAACAAAGCGGCCAGCAAATCTCAGACATTTCTGATGTCACGATATGCAACTCCTCTATTTTTGCTTGGTTATTTGCGTCCCCTCTCTCCTCCAAAACGCCGAACAAAAGGCAGGTGCCGGGCTGCACATCTCTGCCTGTTTAACCCAAGACAAGGTGACGTTTTGTGCGTTGAGCTGAGGGTCACGCAGAGATTTCTATCAATAATTCATCGAGCCGCTGCAGCCTCTGTTCTTCTTTTCAATTCCCCTGCAGATCACATAATACCTTCCCCCCAACCCAAAGCCATCTGTGAGACCAGAGCCCTGCAGGGAAACAGCATTAAAGCGCCTACGCCAACATCTCAAAGCACAGTTCTGCTTAAAATGGCATTCTTGGTGAAAGAAAACGCATTTGTTTGCTTGACAAAACAGGCGATCTCACAGCGCATTATATGCAAGGAATCAATGATGGCATGTAGATGCTCATGTTTTGGTATGTGATTTAACAGCTCAAACACACACTCCTCCTCCGAACCTTTTGTTGACACTCAAATGCATTGTTCTTTAAGCGAGAGATGCGCAGTTTGGGTGTTTTTCTCAGCTGAAGTTAATGCACACTTGTGCTGCACAATGCATGAGGCATCAGAGCTGTCCATTATTTCAGTGAATAATTGTGCATCACCCTACAAATTAAAAATCAATAGGCACCGAGCTTTTATTTTAATGCACTGATAGGATGCTCTTCAACAACACAACACCGTCTCTGACACCTCGCACGCCAAACTACAGAATTCAGGTCTTTTTCTTCATCCGAACAAAGGAAAAGGGGGTCCTGCACCGCCCATCGCTAGAGGGGGCAACACGCCTGATGTAGAGGGGCAGGAGGGGAATAACAGTCCGGTAATTACCAACACATCCCTATTCAGCACCTCTCTGAAAGCTTTTCTTTGACAGAGAGAGAGAGAGAGAGAGAGAGAGAGAGAGAGAAAGAGAAAAGAGACCGAAGCGGCTCTTCCAAAGCGCACTTGCAACATTTCAAAAGTAAATAAAGTACGGCAAAACTAAAACCGATACATTGTTTCAGTCCGGACGTTCGAAATGAAAGAAAAGCGCCGCGCGTCTGCACATCAGTCAAACGTTTTACGCCACAAAGCCAAAAACAAAAAAACAAAAACCAATAATCGCCACAGAAGATGTTCGAAAGCAGATACCTTGTCTTACCTGCAAGCCGAAGGGCCGACATCCTCTGAAACTCGGGCTCCTGTAACCACTTCCACATGCGGCGAAACGTTTCGCGGCCGGACTTGAGTTTACTCCAGGGTTTGGGGTTCCGCAGCAGGTCGGAGAGCGTGCCCTGCGAGCGGCACAGCACCCGCTGCGCGAAGATGGCCTGCGGGATGCTGTAGCGCTTGAGCTCGGCCGTGATGCGCTGCGCCACTTCCTTGGTGTTGATCTCTTCCAGCTGGCCCGAACCGGAGCCCGGCGCACCGGAGGAGGAGGAGGAGGAGAGCGGTCTGTCCCGGTTGGAAGCCAACACGGGCCCGTGGGATTGAGGGTGGCCCGGATGCCCGTGCATCCCGTTGAGGTGCGGCGGGATCATGCCCGCCGCGGGGCCACCGAGGCCTCTGGAGAGGTGCTGGTCACTTCTGGCCAGCATGGCAGTGTGCGCGTCGAAGTTGGAGCTCAGCATCTTGTCGTGGCTGTGCGCGCCGTAGTTGTGGAGCGTCTGCTGCGCGTTGTGGATGGAGCCCAAGCCGTTACCCAGAGGGGACAAGCTCTGTCCCATCCCGCTCATATCTTTGTGGTAGGGGCTGTAGAGGTTGTTCATGGCTGGTAGAGTCCTCTCGTCCCGCATGAGGGTGAAGCTGCCGCTCACGTTCCCAGAGAAACGCTGGTGGTGGTGATGGTGGTGATGGTGCGGATGGTGGAATTTGTCGGACACGGTGGAGATCGGCGGCAGGGGCTGCAGAGGGGTCAGGGTGGTGTAGGTACCGCTCATCCCGGATGGGGAGGTGTCGCAGGGCATGCTCATGGCGTGATGGAGCGGCAGCGAAAGCTCGGGACGGTACTCTCCTCCAGCGCCCCCGCCGCCGCCGCCGCCGTCCAGAATCGAAGCCATGCTGGAGACCATCGCGGAGCGCGACGGCGCCACGGTCAGATCCTGGTGTATCCGCAAAGAAGCCCCCGGATTGCGATTGTGATGGGGGCTGTGGCTGCTCATCAAGTCCTGCTCATGGCTTAGGCTGCCAATGTCCATTGTCATCTCTGGGTTCATGGCGTACGCATCCAAATCCTTGGCCAGGCATCGATAGGCGTTATAGGCAGTCTTCATTCAGTCCATTGATTTATGTCCAGCTTTGTGCCAGGGATGGGTTTCTCTCCGTATTTGTTTTTCTTTTTTTTCCCCTCTCTCCCCCTCTCTCTCTTTCTCTCTCTCCTAAGGCCTCTCGGGTTTTTTCCTCCTTTTTTTAATAAATAAAAAACACCGATCTCTATCAGACGGGCCAGTGCTGATTTCTCCCCATGTCCGAGCCCTCTACTCCTCCTGCGTCTTCTGTTTGGGCAGCTGGAGGTGTTTGGGGTGGGCTTGCTCCGCGCGCACCCGACCCTGCTGAAAGGGGAGGAGATTCGGCCTTGATTGACGCGCCGGCGGCCCAATCGCGTTCCTCGCCAGCGCGCCTCTGGCCAATCGCTGACGCTTCCACGAAGCCGTTCGGAGTCGCTGGCTTTGCATCTGGAATCGCGCGTCAGATGAGCACTTCGCTGTCACTGCAAACGTATCGTTTATCCGATTCATCCTCTACGAAACAACACAAAAATATAATCACATGAACGTGTCTATTTAAAATCATGCAGTGTAACTGTACACTGTCAGGTAAAAGCTAGTGGGGTAAAGGCACATGTTTGCACCAACACGACGGTTTGTACCTTATTTACCCACACATTAGTACCTTAAAGTTACATCTTGTACATTTCTTGGGGGGGAAAAAGGAAATTCTATATTTGTGCATATTGAGCAATCTATCTTTCTGGTTTCATCCCAACACCTGCACATACGTTTAAATGTTGTCTTTTTCCAGTGTTTTACCATGAATTTAACTCTTCCTCGCTACATGCCTTACATTCATATTTTGCTACATGATTAATTAGCCTATGCATATTAATTCTGCACTCTGCACACGCTTTAAGCAGGAGCCGACCATTCTCTTGTTAGTAAAATTTTGCTAGGGTTGTTTTAAAGCTTTATTCCGTTTCCAAACAGATTTAAATTCTAATGTCTAAAAAAAAAACTATATATCCGAATTTACAGTGCGAGACTCCTAGACAGGCAAAGGAAGTGTAGCCTACGTTTTAAATTTTGGACATGCTCTGCGTGTTTGTTGAAACCCTCAGATCATGTCCTCCTCGCGTTAGAGTTGCTCAGTCTAAATCGATCAATCCGCTCGCGCAGTAACTTCTTTTTACGCGCATCATGGCCTGATCCGGCTTGCGCTGATTCAGAAGTAACAGATTTCTCGAATGCCGGTTGCTATTTTGTTTGGAGGATGCGCAGATGTTGCTTTTGTTTAAAGCGACTGTAATTAAGGATGAGCGACAGAAGTCTGAAAAGCGTGACCTATTTTTCTTTTGATCAGCTGTCAGAGGAGGAGCAGGAGGTGCAGGGGGCCCAGTGTCCTCCTCGAGCCTCTCCCCGGCCTTTCAGCTGCCACAAATTGGAGGAAAAGTGTGTGTATACCTGCTGCAGGAGATGCAGTGAAGGACACACACGAGCTCGAAGCCTGCTCCGGTGCTCTGCGAGAGCTTTTGTGCTGCTTTGCTTTGGCGCACTCCGCCTATAATGCGAAGAATCACTGACTGAAAAAGGCCCTTATTCATGTCAAAGAAAATCTATATTTGAAAGAGAGAGAGAGAGAGAGAGAGAGTCTCAAACGTGGACGTTGTTTTCTTTCTAAATGCATGTAAAAGTATAAATGCCAAACTCAGTTTACAGTCAAATTAGCAAACGTTCAATTAAAAAAGAGCATTTTTTTTATAGTAGTAGTATTTTTATTATACAGGGTTTAACGTTTATAGAACCTAAAAACACCTTTCACAACATTTACATTAAAATCACCGAAACACATGAAAACTGAATATTTGCCTATTATGCACTGATTAAACTGTTGCATGTTTCATAAATTGTAAACAAACATAATTGAATAAATAAAACAAAGGAAGACATAAAAATGCCACTTTAATTTGACTTAAAAAAATAGAAAATGGAGTGGAAATTATTACAAATATGTTACATTAAATGACTTGAAACAGATTTATGACAATGCTGATGAACACTTTTTCTTAATAGTCAATTGCACATATTTACTGGTATATGCAGACAATCTTAAAGTTATCAAATGGTCCCTCAGTATATAATTTATATGCTTTTTTGCATTATGTATAAAAATCAAAATGCACTTAAAATACAAAATAAAACAGTTAAACAGGGCTTACACTAAACCAGGATTTGGGCATAGTTCAATTTAAGTAATTTTTTTATTATATTAAATTTTTTATAAAAAGAAAAAAAAAAAAATATATAGGCCTTTCTATATTTTAAGATTAATCAGTGCACTTTCTAGTCTAGGACTAGGCTTTGAAACCTGAGGATTAATAAAATAACTTGATGCTACTTAAATCTAGCTTAGTTTTTTTTTTTGTTTTAATGCAAAACAATTCTTGTTTTCTGTGAGATTGGTGATATGCATCTGATTGCTTACTAATAAATAGTACGATTGATGTTTAACAAAACGCGTGAGATGAACTCATCTGAATGATTAAGTGTAAATGAAACACACTTCAGTTTGTTATCACGACGCGTAATTTCTTCCCGCAAACTAAAAGCTGAAGAGGCCCGAGTGACTCTTCGATTGGGACAGTGTTTTTTTCTCTCTCTCTCTCGCCCTGTCTTTCCTCATTTCTGTCGCTCTCTGGCCATCTGCTGTGTAAGTGCAGCACTATTGATCAGAATCAATGCGCCTCGGACCCCATGAAGCTGCCGTTACCGTCCTGCGCTGCATCTGTTCGGGGCGCGTGCAGAGATCCTCGGCTCTCGGTAAGTCTCTGACCTTCCTCCAGCTTCGAGCGCGGCGGAAACGCGCTTTTATCGGAACCTGCGAGGGGCGCGTCACAAATTAGTGTCAAAAACAACGGGGCGATTCGACCGGTGCGCAGCTCAGTGTGCATGAGGTTAACCTAAACACTTTTTAACTTTTACAAAGATCAGGTTTGTTGATATTCTCGGTGATTTTGCGTATTTAAAATGTCATTTAATATGAATATACAGCATTATCAACATGTTCGTCAGGGAGGCATGTCATGGCATTAATGTCATTTTTATTTTAATTCTGTACGTAAAATATCAATATATAATTTTGATGTCAAGCCAAACAGTAGCTAACTATCAGATGTGAGTGTATTATTGTTTTATAGCTTATTAGCCTATATTATGGCTAATTATTATTTATTATTGCGATTTTAATGCACTGAGAACTGAGATAAGAGGGCTATAGGACAAAACTAAAAATATTTCTGAAAGGTTAAAACAAAACAAGTGTGGTGAGTTTACACGTCATAAGACTTTCAGAAAACATGTTAACACACACACACACACACACACACTGAAGGCAGTTGGTCTGAGTCTGTTGTTCGGATCTTGTCGTGCATGAAATGCTTTAACAGGTGCTCAGAGATTATTATTATTATTTTTACATTTCTAATTAAACTCGACTGAAGTCACGTAGTTTCACGGCGTGTAAATCTGTCTGTATGACTCATATCTCACACGAATAACAGATTAATGAGAGATTTGTTTAGAATGCGACATTATTATTATTATTATATTTAACGTGAAAAATCAGACTGAAATTAGTAATGCATTTTTTTTAACTCACACGCGATGATCTTTTATTCCCTATTTTAATTCTAAATGACTTAAATTGTGTAGCATTTAAAAAAGGGTCATGATTTCTTTTCAAAATAAAGACATACATTTCAAGTATTTTGAAGACTTCATGTAAGCAAATAAAAGGTTTAGAAACAAAACAACATTAATTTTTTGACACGACGTTACCTTTTTCGTCCGTGTTTTATTCTTCCTGACGTTCTTTTTTTTTGTCACGTGATTAAATAACTCGTTCACTTTATTTTATTGCACGAATATTGACATCGCGACAAAATATGTATGGTCATTCTTTGGGAATGAAGATTTCAGCTTTAATGCTCTGTTAAACTGAGGTTTTTGTGGGATTTTAAGGAGGCAGATTTGAAACGCTGAATGAAAGGTCACAGGAGATCAGGTGACCCGTGACATTTGACCTCTCCGAATAACCTGATCACCGGAACAATGCAAGGCGACTAAAATTAAATCATTCAGCTACAATTATTTAAATTGATGTACAAAACACATTTTATTTTTATATTATTTTCCATTAACAAAACCGTATAGTCCCTAACCCAGTGTTAAACTGAGGTCTGTGTGTGTGTGTGTGTGTGTGTGTGTCTCTAATGATCATATTGATTGTTTTGAGTGTTCAGGGTTAATTAATAACTGCTCTTGCTTTGCATGTGTGAGCAGTTAAACACGGAAGTGCTTTAATGATGGTGTTTTCTCCAGAAGAATCCTTCAGTAGAATATTTCTCTGTGATGTCTTCATCGTGTCTCCTTCTCTGTTACTGAAAGGCTGTATTTGCTTGCTGTGTTTCAGGCTCCCTGACCTTTAACCCTTGACACGTTCACCTCATTGTGTCCATGAAAGAGACGAGCAAACGCGCGTGGACGCCGTCGCTGATACCTCACGCAGTGTAAATTATGTGTAAAAAACAGAAATAAATGGAATATAATAGAAACATGAACGTATGCATGTAAAAACAATATAATATTTGAGGTATTTCTGTTAAAAAGCTTCTAATTTTTTATTTTTCTGTGGTTTTCATAATTTAAATGTACTAAATAATATAAAAATAAGACTGTATTATAAAGCTAATAAACTAAGTAGCTAATAAATCATATGTGCACAACATATTCCATATATATATACATTTACAATGTTTATAAATAAAAATAGTGAAAAAAAACAGATTTCATTAGTGTGTGAAATATTTATACACACACACACACACACATATATATGTATATGTATTGTGCATTTTTGTGTGTGTGTGTGTGTGTGTGTGATAAAAATGCATGCACTTAAAATGTTTAATCACCTAAAATGCTTGAAAACATGGAATAAATCAAATGAAGACATTGCAGGATAAACACTATTATAAAACAGTTAGTATTGTAACGAGCACACACACATCTGTCTGCGCTATTCTTCTGCTTTTCAGACACTCTGCAGGAGAAATGAGCACTTTTCCCTGCTCTCTCAGCAGCAGGCCTGTGTGTGTGTGTATTGATTATCTGAAGCTGGTTTGCATTTCTATCTTTTGCTCAGAAGCACAGAAACAGTGTTGTGTACAATCCTGTTCACGTCACTGCTGATGAGCATCAGACCGTCTGAGATGACGAACCAAAGCGTAATCATAATCCAGAGCATAAACTAAACATTTTCTAATTTTTGTTCCATGCAACCAACATTTTTTCACTTATACGAATAATAAATGTGCTATAGCCTATAAAATACCTTTTCATTGCACAAAAGCCAATAGGCCTATACTGGCTGTTTGGAATTATTTGTACATCGCCTTTAATTTACAGGCTTTGGTTTTAGGTTTAAAAACATCATGAATCATAAAACGTGCAAAACTTCAGGAGCAGAGAAAGGAAGGCAAATGTGCTGCTTTTTCCTTTTTCCTCCCCAAATTGATTTTCTATGAATCACCAACACAAGAAACACAAAATGGCAGAAATGTGCGGCGCACAAATACAATTATACTAAACAAAGCCTCCGCTTTAACACAAGACTGAGACAAAGAAGTCTGTCTGTCTGCAGATCTGTGCTGAAATCCTCTACAGGCCATGCTTTTCATGAGCTTTTAATAATCCTTTCTTTTTCAGAAAGTTTTCCGTTTTATTGCATCTTTATCTGTTTGCATCAAGAATGCATTTAGAATACATTTCTTTGCTTCAGCAGCACTTACATACATTCCTACCTATATATTTATAATAAATGATATATTTTATAATATTACTAATCCTGAAAACATGGTGAAAATGTCTTTTCTGTGTTTTATAAAGAAAGCCTCTATAAAAGCTCCAATATGACAACAAAATCAATTCAATGTTCAGATTTCTGTTGTGGAAAACGTGGCAAATTAGTGCATGTTTAATTAGACAAAGCCTCATTTGCACTCATAGCAAATACCTTTTTTATTTAAATTTAGCTGTGGAGGGCCAAATTACTCAAAATCAAATCATTAAATAAATGCTGAAACATATAAACAAATCATTGAATACATAATGGAATAATAGAACTAAATGCAGAAATGTATAAATAAATGAATATATTGTGATGAGCGTTGCCCTGGAAACAGAGGACACACACACACACACACACACTCGGCCCCAGCTGCAGCCCGTCAGCGTGAGAAACTTCTCCAAGAGACCGAGAGCGGTAACGTTTTCTCTCCTTACCTTCCCGTTCAGATCAGCCCCGCAGGAACACTTTCCTTCACCCACTTTGTAAAGAAATCCCCCCTCTCCTTGACGTGTGATTCTTCACCCGTGACAATATATTGATTCATTCACTTATTTATTTATTTGTATTTCATTATTCATTTGTTACTTGTTCATTTTATTTGTTTGTACCTAAATGCTAGGTCTAATGTTAAAAACACTGGAAACATTTAAATATTTATTTCTGTATTTAATTATTGCACTATGTATTTAACCTTTTATCTATATATTTCAACATTTATTTATTTAATTTGGAGTAATTTGGCCCTCCATACGAAGTAAATTTGAATCTGTTTTTAGCTGGAAACACAATTGTATTTTTTATCAACAACCTCAGAAAATGTCAATCAAACAACACAAAGATAAAAATAAAAAACTTTTTTTTACCAATAAAATGTAAAATAAATACAAATAAAATATAATTTAATTTTTTGCCGAATTATTTAAGCTTTTAAAAAAAAAGTCATGCGTTTGAATACAATATATTTGGATATATATAAAGCAAGATTGATAATATTAATATTGGCCCACGTCCCTGAATCAGACTTGAATTTTGGACTTTTGGACACGGCTGAACTAAACAGGCTCTTACATCATTCCCTTTAAACTCTGACCCCTCTTTTTAGGCACAAAGGTCAAAGGTCAAAGACGACACGCGAGCCGAGCGCTCTGACAACACAGCACACAGAAAACTAACTTTAACATAAACAGCAGCATGTGTGTAGTTACAGTGTATTTCACATAAAAAACTGTTTTGTGTGTTTGTGTCGCTTTATTTTAACAGCAAAGCACTTCTGTGCAAGCATGAAGTGCATGATGGGATAGATTTTTTTTTTTTAGTGATCAATATTTTCTCTTCCTCCGCACATGGATTATCAATAACATATCGCTTATGGTTTTTAAGATTTGGGTTTCTCCTTAAACATCGTCACGTGACGCTCTTTAGTATTGAACTTTCCTCCCAGATATCACTACATAAGATGATTTACGATTACTGTAAAGAAAACACGGCTAAAATGGCTGCTGAAGAGATATTTCTGACGGCTGCATCCACAGATTAAACAGTTGTAAGTGCTGGAAACTGAGGACAGACTAAATAAATCATGATGTTATAATAACTGGCACACGTGAGACACGTCTGATGTCTGAAAAGGAAGTTTATTTGTTTGTTTCTCTCTGAAACCATCACATCTCTGTTAATAATCCACACACTGAAAGAAGAAGAAGGTGACATTCACACATTCAGTGTACTCTTAATTAGTTTAGCTGATGATTGCTGTGAAGATGGAGATCCGCTGCAGAAGAGCCTCGTCTTACAGTCCAAGCACATTCAGAAGATGGAAACGAAGACAGATACAATCAAAAGAAGTCGGTGTTATCAACAGAACTGCATTTGACATTCATAAAGAGCCCAATCTGAAATTATATACAGATGATGATAAAACTAAACATCAACATAAAGCCACCAATCAAAGAATTCAAAAAAGCAAAAAGTGTCGTCGCTTTTCTATAGTTCTGCTTCTCATGGGCTGCATTTATTGGATCAAAAGTACAGCAAATATTGTAAAAATTGAGAAATATTATTTTCATTTATAATAACAGTTTTCTCTGTGAATCTGTGTTAAAGTGTAATTTATTTCTGTGATGCGCAGCTGAATTTTCAGCATCATTACTCCAGTCTTCAGAGTCACATGATCATTCAGAAATCATTCTAAGAAACGTGGAAAATATTGATATTTTAGTGGAAACCGTGACGCATTTTAATTTTCAGCATCCACAAATGATCAAAGTTCAAAAGAACAGCATTTATTTGAAACAGAAATCTTTTCTGTCACTTTTGATCAATTTAATGCATCCTTAAAGAGCTAAATTATTGATCAAAATAAAGTTTAAGGTTAATAAGCTATTATATATATATATATATATATATGTTTTGGCTTTAGGACAACTTTGATGAAAGGTTTTGATCCACTTACTGACTGCTGCATATACTGTATATACATATATATACATACATGTACGTATACATACATGCATGCATACGTGTGTGTGTGTAACCCAAAATATCAAAATGTTACACACTGTAGCAATTGTATGTATATATATAGAAACAAAAATATCAAAACATTAAATATTTTGTAGAAACAAAATCTGTAACAATTATTTTAGTGTGAGGAATAATATCCCATTTAAGTTCGGATGTGAACACGTTTATAGTGCTTTGCATACTTTTACCAACAATCCTAAAACTCCTTGCATCAGGAAAAGAAAAGACGACCCCACGAGGTGCTCGGACGAGGCCTGACAGACTTTAGCGTGCGAAGCTCTTTGGTAAATGTCCATATGTTGCTCAAACTGTTTCTGAGTGTTTAACATTCGTTGACTCTTTTAGATGCTTATACAGTATGTGGCGTACATTAAACATAAAATGTTTTGTAAATGCATCCTCAGTAATAGAATCAGACCAGAACTGTCTCAGCCAATCACAGCGCTTGTTAATCATCACAGCCAATCAATTGGTTTGTTAATCCGCTCAGTCATGCAAAAACAAATTTAAACGTGGAAACCATTTGAGCAAATCACTGTCAGCTTGAATAGCCACGTTCAGCCAGTATAATGCAGAATTTATGCCGGATAACTATAGAACATTAAACGCATATAATGATTATGAAGATGCTTCTGCTGCATTTCATTAAATGAAGTTTCACATGAAAAGTTTTAGTCACTGCATTCAGTTCAATCTCACCTATACGGCAAAATATATATATATATTTTTTTTTTCTGGCTAAAATATATTTTTAAATGAATGCTGTAAACGGAGAAGTTCATTAAATATATTTTAGAAATTTAAATAGCTATATTTACTTCCAACCTGCATATGGCTAAATATATTTTAAAATGTATTTCAGTGTTAGGAAAATACATTTACAAATACAAATACATACCTTACAGTAACTACTATGGAGGGTCATGTTATTCAAAATAAAATAATTAAATAAATGTTGAAATTTATTAATAAATTGTTAAATACATAATGAAATGATTAAACATATAAATAAATGCAAAAATGCATATTATATATATATATATATTAATGTACATATTTATTTATTCATTTATGTATAAATACATAAATAATTAAAAGAATGAATACATGAATAAATAAATAAACAGATAAATAAATATATAAATATTTATTTCTGCTTTTATTTAGCATTTATTTTATACATTTATTTCTGTATTTAACAATTTATATATTTCAACTTTTATTTAATCATTTAGGCTCATACATTCATATGTGTTATATATATTTTTGATAAATGTGGCTGAAATATATACTTGTAAACTGCTTTAAAAATATATTTATATTTTTAAACATATAATCTTCAAAAATATACATATATAAATACATTTTTAAATATATCCACATATTTTGAAATATATTTAAAAATATATTTTTTGCCGTATGGGTTCAGAAAAGCCAGAAACAAACAACTCTAGCAATACATACATTTTTATATTAATGTCTATAAAACGTATATTAAAAAGAGAGGAATAGATGTTATTAGAAGACTTGACACCTGGTTTTCAGCACACACAGAAATATTAAACATTCATGAAGACATAAACTGGCATCATTCATAATCATAAATGATATTATATGTAAAGTAAACATTGATATTTCTGCAGCTCTCATGAGCCAATCACAGCCTCTCCTTGAGGAAGCCCCGCCCAGTGGCTTCACAATGGTGCAGTCTGATTGATTGACACAGGCCGTGTCCAATGAAACGCTTAACAGTGTCTATATAATAATGTAACAATATAACCTAGTAATCCATGCAGAATTTAAGCGTCATCCTTGCCTTTCTCTATTTACAAAACTAGACTTTCTGAAGAAAATGTGCGTGGTGTTGGACTCTGTGGGTCGTTGGCTGGGTGTTTCTAAGGTGTTGTTGTTGGTTTCTAGGTGCTTACTTACTCAAGTCCATCTGATCTGTAGATAATACCTTTATTGAAGCATATCTTTGATGTGCTTTATATTTGCATTATACTCTGCTTATTATATTTTAACATGACGCCGTTTTATTGTCCATTTGATAAAATGAACCGATAAAAGCTTTGAACAGATTCAACTTTACAATAAGATTCCATTAGTTTCCATTAGTTCATTCTATTTCGCTGAACTAACAATGAAAAAACATAAAAAATTATTATTAATAATGAGTAAAGCTCAATGAAATATATTTTCAAAATTGAAATATTATTTATTGTCAACCTTCATATAACAAAACATATTTTAAAATGTATTTTAGGGGAAATAAAATACATTTTCAAATATATTTTCTTTCGCTACATGCAAATGATCATTATTTTTAAAATATATTTTATTTATTTTTTGTTTGTTTGTTTGCTGTACGGGTAAGCTAACATGAACTAACCCCAAACAATTCCATAACAAATAGTTTTCGGCCAATTTTTTGAGTAAAATATATTTTTTAAGTATTTAATTTCTAAATTAATCAAATGTAATTTAATGTAATGTAATATAATTTAATTAGTTGCAGTAACAAAGACAAAAAAAAATGGCCAAACTAATATATATTTAGAAATTATAATTTTTTGGCCATTTTTTGTATTATATATATATATATATACTTTTTGCCATATGGGTGAGCTAGATCCTAATGAATACTGATACTAGTTAATGCATGAACTAACGTGACCTCATTGTAAAGTATCACCAGCCTTGCTTTCTTTCACTGATATTATTAGTTATCAATAACACACTGAGCTCAGTGTGGATAGTTTCAGGTAAAAAATCCAGGGCAATCACAACAAGCGTCCATTAGCGAGACCGAGCACCCCCGCATGCTGACCCCTGACCTCTGACCCCTGAGCTCAGGCGCAGTGTGAGAGGCTGAGTTTGAGAACGCCGTCTGTGTGCATCTTGAAGAGCAGTTTGAACTCGGTGGGCAGCTGGTGAGACTCCTGCCACTTGGTGGTGAACTTGGTGCCCTTCTTGTCGTAGTAATGGTAGGGCAGCTCTTTGCCCGTGTTGGGGTCCCAGCCGAAGGGCCAGAACCCGTACAGATGCACCTGTTCACACAGAGACGAGGCCAGCGTGAACATCAGGATCCCTGTGCTCAGACGCTTCGGGGAGAGCTGCTTCGTCTTCCAGTACCTGCAGACAACAAGAGACACATTTGAGACCCTGCAGCGCTAAACACTTTACATGCGTCTGAAAGCTGGATAAACCCAGGATTTCCACTGATGTCTGGTTTGGAAGGACAGGACAATATTTGCCCGAGATACAACTATTTGAAAATCTGGAATCTGAGGGTGCAAAAAAAAAAATCTAAAGTCACCTTTAAAGTTGTTCAGATTAAGTTCTTAGCAATGCATATTACTAATCAATAATGAAGTTTTCTATATTTACAGCAGGAAATTTACGTGATCTTAATATCCTAATGATTTTTGGCATAAAAGAAAAATATTGATCAATTTAGACATATACAGTATATAGGTGTTTTTAAATAGGTGTTTCTTTGGATATTTAGAGATAAAAACAGGATTAACAAGATTAGCTGGCAGTCTTTAATTCTATTTGATGAGCATTTAAGTGAATCTCACAAAACCTGTACTTTTTTTTTTGCACTACAGAATCGATCATAATGTGAAATATACTTCTAATGCCCTTCATTAAATTATGTTATAATATTATTAAAATTGTAATGAATAACATTTTTTCATACACCCTTTCTTTTATTTTTCTGTCTGTTTATTTATTATTATATATTTGTTTTATTGTAAACCAGAATAAAAATCAATAACATTGCAAAAAATAATAATAAAGTGTTAATTCTAAAGAGTTAAAGGCTGATCTCAGCTGATTCTGGACTTTACCTGCTGAACCCAAACTCTTGAGCTCAGACGTTCAGTGTGAATTCAGTCAGATCTCCTCACAGAGAGCTAATGGCCTGGACAGCGTTTACCCAGAAACCCCCGGGAAACAAACCTAATGTGTTTCACCCAAAGTGGCACATGTGCAGGAAAACGCTCACAACACACCCATGAAGGTCAGCGGCTCCTGTGTGTGTGTGTGTGAGAGAGTGTGTTCAGAGGTTTTGCTCAGAGCAAGGTTAGTTCAGCCAGCATCTCTAATACAGTCACAGAGACATTAAACACAACACTCAACTATACTAGGACTGTGTGTGTGTGTGTTTACGTTTTTACGTGTTGCATCACGCCTCGTAAACATAACTCCATGAAACAACAAAGAACAAGCACCACCCTTCACCCTTCATCTCAGACTTTAGTCTTTGAAACTTTACAGATCTTCTTTATGCACCAAGAGCTTGTAACACTCAAAAGAGAAAGGAAAATATGAAATCACACCATATGACCCATTTAAGCCAGAATATGAGTATAGCGGCTAGTTATATCAGCTTATTATACGGCTCTCTGGAATGCTTGATTCTGATTGGTCAGTTGAGAGAATTGCAATTTCGTTATTTTCGAATAATAACCGCTCCAAAGTAATAACGCATAGCCGGTACTACTTGTATGTTTAATATCCCTCCG